>LOEQ01005273.1:12529-36334 GCA_001685075.1 Bramus lutescens
GGCCAAGGCAGTTTCTTTATTAACCAATGAAAGTAACACATAGACAGATGACCCTCCTACATCAGATGTTGTGGAGTATTTGTTTGACCAGGCAAAGATATGTTACATTTGTTCAGGTTGCATTTGTTAACTATGTGAAGATGTGTTGCCTTTGCATAAATTAAATAAAATTAACCTGGGCTTAGAGAGGCGGGGTTAGCAACTGGTTGACTGGAAGTAGTAGGGGTATGCTTCTTGTGGGTTTTTGTAGTTGGGGCGATATGGAACAGAGTGGCTTCTAGACTCCAGCAAAGAGTTGCTGCTTTAAGTCTCTAAGCAATGCAGGTTTTCACCCTAGCCCTTGAATCTCAAATCTTATTAGAACTCTAGAGATTAAATTAGTACTACCTCTAGTGGCAGCTACAAAGCCATTGTCTGGGGGAACAGTATTCCCTGCGGGCTATGGCCTGGGCAGTCAGGCCACCAATAGTTTAAAGCCTGGCCTATGTAATGAAGGCAAAACAACAGGAAGACTCTGAACATTAGCCTCTGGTCTCCACATTGGTGTTCACGCATGTGCACATGTACACAGGCAAACATACACTCAAATGAGTAAACTAAAAGAAACAAAGAGGCTGGCCAATCTTTGATTGGTCATTCCAACATATCCCGTCGCTTTATTTTTATGCCTTTATTTCCATCCCTCATGTTACTCTTAAAAGTCAAGGCAGGTCTAGCTGTGGGAACCTGAAGACGTCTCTACTTCTAAGTTGCTGCATAGGCATCTGTTTTTATGACAGCCTTCTCTACTGGCTCTACGTTATTTTGGACTAGATACTTTGCCTTGCTCATCTTTGCACTTCAGTGACTAGCCGTGCATCCTGGCTCACAATGCTCACTGGATGAAATATCAGCCATTTCTTCATTTCTGTCCTACCCATTGTGAGTCTAGAATGGCTGCAAAAGGCCATTACTGGGGGGCTGGAGAGATGGCTCAGAGATTAAGAGCACTGGCTGCTCTTCCAGAGGTCCTGAGTTCAATTCTCAGCAACCACATGGTGGCTCAAAAGGCCATTATTTGGGGGAAGAGGTGCCATATTTTACAGAAGCTCCACAGCCTATGTTTCCAGTAATCAGTCGGGGTTTGCATGTCACAGGCAACAAGGATGTTAATTGTGTACAGCCACAAAGCAGGCAGCGTTTTGACAACCACTAATTTTTCAGCCTGTTAAGTTCTAGTATAAGGGCATCAGCTCCTACCTTTTCATTTAACTGTTAGTAGATTTTGTTGTCCACATCAAGAACTCACATACAGGTATTATTATGATGGCTGGTACTAGCACAGTTGGATCACAATAATTCACTTACTTTTAAAGTAGTACTTACCAGAGGAACAATAAATATTTTATGAACTTAGGTTTATATATTTTATCATGTCTCATAGCGTTCCTTTGGTTTCTTGGAATGCATTTTGCCCCTGTGGGGATGACAGTGCCTGGTTAAACTGTCTTCATTGCGTGTGGAGACTCTTATAGTTCTGTTGAAACTTCCGTAAGGAGAATTGTTGAATAAAAACTGTTTACAGCAGGTATTGATACATGCAGAATTTCTAGTCATGGTCCAGAAAATCAGACAGACAATTTAAATACAAATATGTTCATTTTCTCCCCTTTCCAACCAAATAGGTCACTCTAGGAACGAATTTAAGAGCTACAGGATTGCTGAATTTAGTTTTCTTTCTCTGCTTATCTCTCTGTGACACACACATTCCCTCAAACATATTGTATTGCATGGAGGTGGAGCTTATCAATGAGTGGAGTGATAATAAAGATTATTTAGCTCCTCCCATATAGAAAGAATCATATTAAGAACATTAGAAGGGCCTGGAAAGATAACTCAGCAGTTAAGAGCACTGGCTACATTGTCAAAAATCTAGGTTTTATCCTTAGCACCCACATGGGGTCTCAGAACCATTTGTAACTCTAATCCGGGGGATCTTGGATGTTGCACACCTGGTGCAGAGGTTTGCATTTAGTCAAAACATTGCTACACATAAATGCAATTATTAATTTAACAAAGAATAGTAGATAATGATTTCATTGTTACGCTATGGAAATAAACAGGACACAGATGAACTGAGTTCTGCTCTGTTGAAATGTCTGATACTTTCTTAAAGGATTTTTCCTTTATTAATTTGAGGTTTCTTTTTAAAATTATTTATGCATATAATCATTTCATGAGACATAAAAAGAGCAAAGAAAATGAATGTGCAAATCCCCTTTTACTGTTTTACACATTTATCATTCTTGTTTTCAGTAACTGTTACTGACAATTGGATGAATGCTCTATAGACCTTTTCCAATGCATAAAATACAAATGTATGTTCAAGCATATATATGCATATTTTTAAAATTTGAACATGCAAATACTTCCCTGTAGTCTTAAGTCTTCGCATTTCCCATTCATTGAAGTTTTTAGCTTCTCTTTGCAATTTTCCCATTCTAGTTTCATTTCTGTTGCTGTGACAAAACTCCCCAACCAGAAATAACTTAGACAGTAAAGTAAATTTGGTGTAAAGTTCTAGGCTATAATCTGTCAACCAGTGAAAGTCCAGGTACAGACTAACCATTTCATATCCACATTCAAGACCAGAGAGAGACGAAATACACCATGCTGCCTGCTTGCCACTTGCTTCTAGCTATCATCTACCCTTTTCCCCATCTTATACAAGGTCTCCGGCCTTGAGAACGGTGCTTCCCACAATGGATCTTTCTACACCAACTTACACTGAAGACAATTTCCCACAGACTATGATCTATGTAGTAATGAGGAGCGGCGGGCCGCTTTTCTTACCGCCCGGCTCCTGGCCACCCGGCTAGCATATGCCTGAAATAATCACACGGAGATCTGTATTAATTAAATTACTGCCCAGCCCAATATTTCTAGCCTCTTATCGGCTAACTCTCACATCTTGAATAACCCACTTCTAATAACCTGCATGTCACCACGGTTGTGGCTTACCAGGAAAGATTCAGCATGTCTGACCTTGGTGGCTGGCTCCATGGCAGCTCTCTCTGCCTGCCTTTTTTCTTCCAGAATTCTGTTCTGTCTACTCCACCCACCTAAGGGCTGCTCTGTCAAAAGGCCAAGGCAGTTTCTTTATTCAACCAATGAAATCAACACAAATGCAGAAAGACCTCCTACACCAGATCTAGACAAATCCTTAATTGAGGCTATCTTTTGGGGTGATTCTACGTTTTGTCAAGCTGACATTTAAAACTAACTACCCTAGCATTCCTCATAGCTCTTAAGTTTTAATGGTTCCAGTATCCTTTCTTCTCAGTCCCTTTACCTCTCTCTCTAGGCTGATCTTGCTGTCCACACTACCTTAGTTACCCATTGGAAATTATTCAGATGAGCAATGTAAACATCAACGTTCTTAGTTCTACTTCCTCCATAATATAAAAAACGATTGATCCTAATACTCTTTTATTTATTTATTTTTTTGAAGATTTATTTATTATGTATACAACAGTCTGTATGCGTGTATGCCTGAAGGCCAGAAGAGGGCGCCAGACCCCATTACAGATGGTTGTAGCCACCATGTGGTTGCTGGGAATTGAACTCAGGATGTTTGGAAGAGCGGGCAGTGCTCTTAACCACTGAGCCATCTCTCCAGCCCCATACTCTTTCATTTTTTTCATATTTTCAGGCACTCAACCATTCTTTGAAGTGGTGTCTGTAATATTAATTAATTAATACCTTTAAAAATCATTTTCCACTTCTATTATGCTATGTTCACAATTTTTTTTGAATATTCATGGAAACCATTATGACCACTTTATTGACACATGCTTGATGTTTGTATATCTCTCACCTCTTTATAGAAAAACCACAACCCTGGTAGTGGTGGTTTTTAAAAATTGGCCTTTATTTTTTCTTCCTGTTTCTATGTACACTAAAGCTCTGCAACCCTTCAAATTGAAAGATAACTTGTTTCTCCATTTTTTTAAAAAAATTATTGATCTAGCCTTGTGATTTACTTTATCTGACAGTATCCTGCAAAAAAAAAAAGTGACATTTTACCAATTCTGAGCATAAGTCCCAAGACACCTGGGATTCTACACTTTTCTCTGGGCACTCTCTACTGTCTTGTAAATGAGGATGGACTCTTTCTCTTCCAGAAGCAAGGGAATATATGTGTGGATATAAGGATCAAGAAAGAGGTTAAAAGGCAATTACATATAAATAAGTCAAACGAGGGCTTACTTGCATTAGAAGTCATTTAGAGAAAAATCATTCCGCAGAAGTTTTAAGATGAATGACTTGGGAGGCAAGCTATGGTGCTGAGCTGTCGTGTTTCCTGTATGATGCACTAAGGGGTAGTCTTCATAAAGGGAAAAGCGACCCTGGGCACCTGAGGTACTAAGGGCTCTGAAGTCAGGGAATTCTTTCATAGGCACGAGACAGCTCCATGGAAAACACTGCATCAACAGTGACATAGAGACTTATAATCTTCCCGCTTTAGATGCCTTGGGAATGCCCCTTACCCAGGATCCTGGGGGAAGCTAATCAAGGCTGTCTTTTCTGATAAGGTGAGTCATGGTATTTCACATGAAAACACAGAAAATGGAATGTGTAACTTGACTCTTCTTTTGTATGAATTCCCTTATTAATTTAAATGTGGAAATCACCTACAATTTTTTCTTCATTCCTTTCGTGTTAGAAAATTTGAATATATAGGTGATTTGAAATTATTCTCGAGTTACTGAAATGTATATTATTTGGGAGATTTTTTTTCTTTCGAGACAGGATTTCTCTATAGCTTTAGAGTCTGTTGTGGACCAGATTGGCCTCAAACTCACAAAGATCCACCTGCCTCTGCCTCCCGAGTGCTGGGATTAAAGGTGTACATCACCACCACCCGGTGGGAGATAAATTTTTTAAAAGTGTGGATGCAGCATAAAAATTAATTTACATTATTATGACCCCCCTTTTCTTGACTTTCCCAATGTTTTTTAATGAGAAATTCAGATTAAAACTGTCATAAAAAGCACTCAATGGTTCTTGTTTATATTATTATTATTAATTATTATTTTAATTTAGAGAAAACTCATAAGACAACAGGAGTACAAACACTGCCTTTTCTGTGGGCCATTTGTGTAGCCAGATCATAGTACCATAGTAGGCAGAGAAAAGCACATGAGAGTTGACTTAAAATCTGGGTAGATTTAGCTGTTAAAGTGATTGCAGGGAAAGCATGGGGATCTGATGCTGGATTCCCAGCACCCTCATAAGAAGCTGGTCATAGTGCCCTACATCTGTAACTCTGAAAGAAAAAGAAGTACTTGCATGTTCAAATAAAAAAATGCATATATATGTTTGTACATATGTCTCCTTCTTAGGCATTGGAGCAGGTCTGTAAAGCATTCATCCAATTGATTTGGGGAAATAGACACAAGAGGATCTCTGGGCCTCACTGGCCATCTAGTCTTGTTGAACTCAGGGAGCTCTGGGTTCAGTGAGAGACCCTGCTCCAAAGCAAGCAAACAAATAAAGTTAAAGATGGGTATGGAGCGATAAGGGCACTGTGGTGGTCTAAATGAGATTTGAACACTTAGTCTCAGTTGGTGCTGTTTGAGATTTAGGAGGTGCGGCCTTGGTGGAGGAATTATGTCACAGGAAGCATGCTTTCAAACTTTGAAGACTTTTGTGTTTCTCTTTCTGCTATGTGATTATAGTTAAAGATGTGAATCCCAGCTTGTTGTTTCTGACACCATGCCTGCTTCCTGCTTCCGTGCTGTCCTTGGCATCACTACCATCAACTGTCTGGCTCCATTTTGTCTTGGCTTAAACAGTTCTCATCGCCCCCAGCCTAACACCACCACCATGGTCATGTTTGTCTTGGCTACACATTTGAGTTTTCCTTGACCTTGACCCTGATCCAGCTGTAATAACCAAATAATTAATCTAAAATAAAGATAAAATCTATAAGTAAAAAAATAATTGTCATGTCATGCTCTACCCAGAATAATTACTGTACTCTGCCAGGAGTGAACATTTCAAGGTTAGTTTGACCCTCATCTAACTTTGATGTAAATTATTGTCTTTGTGGTTTTTGCCTTTAAAATCTTTGTACCCCTGAGCTTGGGCACCAAGAACCTTTTCAAAAACATAAACCTAATCTTCATCTGGCTATCAATAAAAAGGACTTAAAACTTTTAATTAGCTCAATTGGTGTTGGAGGCCCTTCTATGTGTTGCTTTCATTGGTTAATTAAAGAAAATGCTTTGGGCCTGTTGATAGGGTAGAACTTAGGTAACCAGGGAAGATAAAAATGGAATGCTGGGAGGAAAAAGGCAGATTCAGAGAGAAGCCATGGGTCCTCTGCTTGAGACAGACTCTGGTTAGAATCTTGCTGGTGAGCCACAGCCACATGGTGATAAACAGATTAATGGAGATGGATTAAATTAAGATGTAAGGGTTAGCCAATAAGAAGTTAGAGCTAATGGGCTAACCAGTGATTAATTAATACAATATCTGTGTGGTTATTTGGGGGCTAAACTAGCCGGGTGGTTGGGACAGGCAAGCAGGCCCTCCTCCTTGCAATGCTCAATCAATGTGGTTGTTAATAACTATCTCGTGTTGATCATTTCAGTCTCCCTCTGCGGCTATATGCCCTTATAAACCTATAAAAGAAAGACTTCCATGGGTTCCCAGGTCACAGTGTTTTATCACAGCAGTAGAAAAAATAGCTAAGGCAACATATTTTACCCAACTTAAAATGATTGGTTTTGCTGGGATTGGAAAGATCGTTCAGTGATTCAGCATTTGCTGTTCTTGTAGAGGACCTGAGTTTAGTTCCTAGTATCTGGATTTAGTTCTTGGAACCCAGGATCAGTTCTTAGCACACACATGGAAACTTACTTCAGTTCCAGGGACTCTGACACCTTCTTCTCACCTCTGCAGCCACCAAGCACACCCATAAAGCACATGCATATATGCAGGCAAAGCACTCACATGTACACAGATAAATATTTTAAGTTATTTGGGATTATTATTCCTATGTCATATGCTCAGAAGTGAAGTCATTGCTACTGTCAGAGGGCTGATGAAGAATACTGTATCACTACTATTCTTTTCTCTTTATCTGAAGGTGGGGTCATCTCTCTAATTGCTAAAGGTGGAGCAAAAGGTTAACATCTAAGTCCCCAGAAAAAGAAGATACGAAAGAACCCCAAGATGTTCAAAGTAGATCAAAATGAAGAAAAAGCACTAACTAATTTTGTGCCATCCTTTATATGCATTTTACAACTACTATCTCATTTAATCTTAACAATGATCTTAATGGTATAGATTCTTTTGTTTTCTTTATTTTGGCTGAAGAAAAATTGAGCACAATAGGATCAAAAGAAAGCACTTCAAACACTTTGATGATGGGAAGTAGATACAGCGAAGGTAAATTTCAGAGGACCCAACGCAGAGTTAACTCCTGGCTTCACGGTGGAGGCACAAGTGGCTGCTGGTGTAAAAGAGGCGGTCTCTTGCTGTGAAGGAGAAAAGACATCAACAGACAGACAGGAAGAGTAAAATCAGATGACCTTGGCACTTGGTTGGATCCTCCTATGTGGAACTCAGGGATATGAAAGGGTGAATGACGGAAGTCTTAATAACATAAGGAAGTTTTTATATATTAAATCCACTAAAATATAAAAAAAACCACTTCAAATGTTTAGCTCTAATTTAACTTTGATTCATGTGTATCTGAATACTTGAGACAACACAATCGGCTGGATTCATTTTGCCAGTTACATAAAGGCATTTCTCATTTTCCAGAGTTCAGTATGGTAGCCCACCATCTGAATCTGCCTGAGCCTCACCCAGTTTTAATACTGAAATCCCCGTTTACCGGTAAGCAAGCTTACAGATCATAAGCCTATTAGCAGGAAAAGCATATAAGTAAAGAGTTCATGTGGATCAGCCCCCATCGTCTGGATTTTATTTTCAGTTCTTAAACTCTGAGTTGATTTGTTTTCGGGGAATCTAGATAAGACCTTGTACATCAGATCTCCAAACTGTTGGTTTGAAAAGTTGCTAATCCTAAGGAGAAGCCAGATGCCTACCTAGCTTGTACAAGTTCTCCGCAATATAACCAAGCTGACCAGGCATGTCTAAGCAGATCAGCAAGTACGCTGCTCTTGGCTCGTTGTGTGTTGGTGTGGAGGACAGACACAAGCAAATCTCAGACAGCCCCCTTCACCCCTGTGGCGGGCAGGAGCCCAGACTTGAACTCTGCTGCTAGCCTTCTTGGGAATTTCCTCATGTCCTTGATATCTTAGCCAAATGTAATTTTAAGCTCTCAGTCTGTCGACTCTGGATACTTCTTAGCTATGTCATAGGACTGTGGTGGGAATTGATTAATATTTATGAACACATTTAAGTGGAAAGGTGCAGTATAAGTATTACTACATGCTTTGAAAAATTGTTTCCTACATAGTATTATGCGCAAAGAAAATAAGCCACGGACTGTAGTATTCTTGGAACAATTTTTAAGTGGTGATCAGTTATCTGTGTTCCCCCTTTCATCTTTTATACATTTAGTGCTTTGTGATTTAATGTTTTCAACAATGATTTCTGCTAAATTTATTTTTTTTACTGTTGTCATGCATCGATGCATTTTGTTTCCTATTAAGTTCAATACATCTTTCTATTTCCAGTTACAATTTGTAAATCATTGACTGTGATTTTCCCTATTTGAAATGTGTACAGCATACTCAGGATATTCGTATACTTAAGAATGGGTATGGAACCGCTTTGCTGAAGAGAACAGACATTCCTCTAGTTAGCTTTATTGCAGAAAAATTCCTGTGATATAAATTCTTTTGTGTTCTTAAATTTTAAGCAGAAAATTCGAAGTAGATTTGATTGAAAAAATGGAATTTTGAGGATTTTGAGAATACAATTACCCTGAAGTATTGGATAAGTTTGCAATTCATGTAAGAAAGAAATAATACATTTCTCATAAATCATGAATCATGTTAGTGGTAAGCCTAGACAACAATAATGCTAAATGCTAAACTAGTACAGACCAAGATCATTTTTGTTTTGTTTTGAGACAGGTTCTCATGAAGACCATATTAGCCTGAATTTACCGCCTCCTCAAGGATGACCTTGAACTACTGATTCATCTGTCTTCACCTATTCAGAGTTGTGATTACAGATATTCATAGTCATGCCTGGCTAGAAATATGACTTAGAAAATTCATGCTGTTACAGTGGTGAAATAATTGTCATTTTTAGTATTTTAATATTTAGTAACTTCCGTACTGTCTTAGTTAGGGTTTCTATTGCTATGAAGAAACACTATGACCATGGCAACTCTTATAAAGGAAAATATAAAGGGTGGCTTACAGTTCAGAGGTTCAGTCTATTATTGTGGTGGGGCATTGCAGTGTGCAGGTAGATATAGCACTGGAGAAGGAGCTGAGAGTCCTACATCTTGCAGGCCACAGAAAGTGATCTGAGGGTCACACTGAGCAAAGAGACCTCAAAGCCCACCCCAACAGTGACACACTTCCTCCAACAAGGCCATAATTACTAGGAGTGCCAATCTCTTTGGGGGCCATTTTCTTTCAAACCATCACATCTACAATGTCTAGTGTACATATTTTCCCATAACTAAACTGTTTCCATACTTTGGTTACATTAGTAGAGAGCGTTCCATGGTCTTGTATGCTGTGTTTCCCCACAAAACGTGCCACACAAGGCTGTTTTAGATCTAGTATCCTACAGTGTTCTACTTTAGTAGAATCAGTCCTGATGCTGGATCTATCCTCAGTCATGCATGTTTAGAATCTTTGTGAAAATTAGATTTCTCAGAAATTACCATATTTATAAAATATAGTCTTGATAATAAAGTTCATAAGCTGATGATTAAACACAATTTTAAGGTATTAATTGCTACAACCCGCATATACTGGGCAGAACTAGTAGATGTATTCAGAAGTCTAACACAGAGAACAAAAGTTGCTTAATGAGGAGAGACTCTGACAGGGAAAATAGATATTACTAAGTGCTGATAATCTCATCCTAATAATGCTTGACTATGACCCTTCTCAATCTTACCAAAATGCCACAGAGGCTTTGGTAATTAAAATCAGAAGGCGTTAGAGACGCATTGGTATGCTATTTTGACACAACTCTTCTTTTTTTCAATATTTGTTAATTGTTCACACAAAATCCTGTTTTATTTCCTAATAAACTTCCTTATGACAAATAGATTCCACTTTAGGCCCAGCTTCATAGAGATATTTCAATTATTTTTCAGGGATGCCCTATGCTTTCTGCAGAGATTTAGGAAACACCAGTCTTACTGGAATTATCTGTTTATTTAAAATCCTAAATTTTTTTTTCTCCTGCTTGCCACAGATATCTAACCTCATCTATGTTAACAACAGTGTTAGGTTCAACTCTTTCAAACATAACTTATAAATCTATGAGGTTGAAATATCAGGTTATTTCTTGACTAAGTGTTTGATTTATTAAGACTTTGATTTATTAAGGGGCTTCTCAGGGTCTGCTTAAAAATGGATACAGGTGAATACATCACCATTCGCTGCCATCATTGAAAAGAAACACATTCAAGAGCACATTTCCTTCCTCTGGAAGGCTTTTACCTGGAAGTGATAGACATCTCTTGTAATTGCATTACATTGGCCCAAACAAATCACACCGCTATACTCCTTTCACAAACAGAAAAGGATAATTCTGCCTTGAAAGGGGAAAACGGGAAATAGTCTAAACCATAATACGTATGGTACCTAGTAAGTTAGATGCATCTCTTTATTTTAAAATATATTTTCACTTACACCATAATCACACATCTGAATGAGCATAATGTGACAACCCAACACACACACAGGATCACACCAGAGTCAATACGTGAACCTCACTAGCCATTTAGGACCTGTGTGTGGCAAGAACCTCTGAATGCCTCCCTCCAACTCTCTCAGAAAATGTCCAAGGGTAGATCACTGTGCATTGCAGTCAACCCTCTGTACTGTGCATTCCTCCTTCCCCAGAGCTACAGGTGGTATCCATTTTCAACTGTCCTTTCCCACTACTCTAATTCTATCTTGTGATCACTCTTCCACTCTTAAAAATCTGCTTTTTAGGTTTCTGTGTATGAACAAAAAGATGTGGTATTTTGTTGTCTGAGGTTTCTGTCTTGCCTGGTTTCTGTCCTCCGACCAGGTCCCACAGCCATTTAGCCCCAAAGAAATTACACGGAGGTCTATATTAATGATACACTGATTGGCCCATTAGCTCAGGCTTCTTACTAACTCTTATAACTTATAATAACCCATTATTCTTATCTATGTTATCGACATGGCTTGCCCCTTTTTCAGAGGGGCAATTACATCTTCCTTCTTCTGTGGTTGGGACAGGACTGGGGAGGAATGGGCCTCCTCCTTTCCAGAATTCTCCTGTTCTCATTGACCCGCCTCTACTTCCTGTCTGGTTGTCTCACCCATACTTCCTGCCTGGCTACTGACCAATCAGCATTTATTTAAAATACAATTGACAGAATACAGAATTGTCCCACACCAGTATTTGCCTTTCAGTGAACTGCTTATTTTTATTTTATTTAGCATAAAGTTTTCTGATCACACAGATGTTTATCTCAATTTTTTTTGTGTCTGAAGAATAGTCCACTTTTGTATACATGTGATTTCTCGATCCTTCAACACTGTGGCGGTTCTAAATTATGGCCGATGTGAATAGTGCTGGAATAAGCTTGGAATGTGTGGATCTCTTTGATTTCCTCGTTGCATACCTTTAAGCAAGGAGAGTAGACAGCTAGCTATAAATTTAGTTTTCTGAGGAACTGCCATAGTACTGTCTACACTAGCTCTTCCAACATACATTTCCCCACATCCCTTTTGACACACTGTATATCCCAGCTCATCATTTTTAACACAATGTATACACTACCACATTCTTTTGGCACATCTGCATCTGCTATATTTTTTTTTTTGACTCAGCCATCTAACTGCAGTGATTGGGATTTTGATTTACATTTTTCTGATGCTTACTGATATTAAACATTTTTTCATACTTCTTAACCTTGTGTCTATCTTCTTTTGTTAACTATTCATATTATTCCCCTAGTTTTTTTTCTAGAAGTGGCCTTAATGAAAATCCAGTATGGTATTTAAAAATTGGATTATTCAGTGTTTACTGTTGATACATTCCTCTTGTTGTTGCTGGTCTGTTCTGGAGTTAATCCCTTTCAGGTGAACAGCTTGCCATCTTTTCTCCCATTCTGTAGGCTTTCCTCTCCACTATGTTGATCATTTTCTTGGCTCTTCAGATGTTTCTTCGTATCCAGCTCCATATGTCTAGTTCTGCTTTTGTTGTTTGTGATTTAGAGATCTTGTCCAAAGATGTCATTGCCTGTTGTGATATCATGAAAGCTCTTCTCTCTGCCCTCTGTTTTTATTTCTCATGACTTTGTAGTTTCTAATCATTTTATTCTAGCAGTTTTAGGTCTTTGATCCACAGTACTTGATTTTTATAGTGAAAGGCAGGAGTCTCAAGCATACAGCTTTCTAGCTTTCCCAGGATGATTTATTGAAAGGGTTGTTTGTATGTGTTTGTTTCATTTATTCTTATGCTTTTCAGTTATCAAAGGTGAGTTGGCTGCTAATGGATGCATTTCTTTCTGGACTCTCTATTCTGCTTTGTTGTTTTATGCCAATGGTATGATGCTAGGCTTTTTAAAAATGTGTTTTGTGGTTAGATAGGATGTTCCTAGTTTTGCTTTTACTGATCAAGATTGTTTTGACTACTTGGAGTATTTTGTTTTTACATATAAGTTTTTGGATTGTTCTTCTACTTCTGAGGAGAATTCCATTGCCAATTTATAATAACCAAATGACAATTTGTCAGATTGGCAAAATGACCATAAATTACTTAGGTAATGTAAAAATTTAAATAATATTGATTATTTTAATCTATGAATCTTGTATTATTTCCAGTTATTTTTCTCCAACTTTTCCATCAATGGTTTATAATTCTTATTGTTTAGATTCATTACTATTTTGATAAAATTTGTTTGTAGACACAGACTTATTTTGTAGCTTCTTTGAATTAGATTGCTTTCTTGATTTCCTTTTCAGCAAGCTCACCACTGGTATAAAATGGTATAAAATGCTACTAATGTATTTTGATTCTTTATCTTGCAATAATACTGAAAACTAGATTTATTTATTCATAATTTCTGGCAGATTTCTACAGAGCAACTGGGGCTTCTAATGTACAAAAATAGCAGTATTGTAAATTTAATTCTTTTTCCATTTAGATGCTATTTATTTATTTATTTATTTATTTATTTTTCATTATTTATCTCTTGTCCTAGTGCTTTGGCCACGACTTCTAATACCATGTTATATAAGAGTGGTGAATGTGGTCACCATTTTCTTGTTTCTGTTCCTTTGAGGAACTACTTCATCTCTTCCCTATTTGCTATTCACTCTAACTATGGAATCTGTCCCTTATTATTTGTTCCTTGCATACCTAACTCATTGATGTTAGTTACAAAGAATATTAAATTTTACTGAATGATTTTTGTATCTCTTGAGAAAAAGAAGTGTACCTTGTCCTTCATTTTGTTAATATGGTATAGTTATTGGTTGGTGTATACTACATCCCTGAGGTAAATTCCACTAGGCCATTTTGTATACTCTCTTTGAGGTGTATAATGTTAGGCTTTGTTTGCCAGTATTCTAGCTAAGATTTTTTTGCATTAATGTATGTCAGGGATTGGCCTTAGTCTCTTATTTTCTGTGACTATAAACTGACCTTAAGGTCTTGTACATATCAGATCAGTGCTCTACCACTAAGCTATATACCCAGCCTTCTAGTTTCCTTGTTTTGTTATCTTCTTGGTTGGTTTTGGTATTAGATTAATGTTAGCTCATAATGAATTTAGAAATGCTAATTTCCTTTACAGTTTTTTTTATATATTCTGAGATGGTTTGTTCTTTAGGCTTTTGTTTCTTTTTCTCTTGTTGGTCATTGAACCTATGGACTCTTACTCAGCAGACAAGTGCTGTGTTTTTGGAGAGTACTTCTAACCTGCTGCAGGTTCTTCAAGTGTATCCTAGATTTCAGTAGCAAAGCCACCTGGATCTAGGACCATCTGGTTGAAAAACATTTTCTTAGCAATTTAATTCCATTCCTCATTATTGCTCTTTTCAGGTTTTCTGTGATTTTATGGATTGGTTTTGGTAGATTGCATTTATTCACAAATGCATTTCTTCTAAATTTTCCTTTTTATTTGGTGCGATATTTTAATTTTTAAATATTTATACTGTTTGGTCTTATCCTCATGTTAGAGTTCAATAACTCAATAAATACACATTTTTAGTGCTCAATTCCAAGTTCTGGAGATGACAAAAGTTGAATCATGTCCAAATCTGAAGACTTTCTTTTAACACAGAGATTTATAGCTTTCTAATAGTAATTGACAATTTTGTTTCATAGCTCTTAGATGGGTATTATTTCTGAAAAAAATTGTTTAATTCCATCTCTTCCACTGATCTATAACTTCTATATAGAGTACTGATCTCACCTTTTTATGTCTACATATGAAGAACAAGTACTGTGAGTTATATCTAGTAGGTGATATTTGATAACCATGTATTAAACAAATGATAAAAATGGAAGCCAAAAAGGAAGATATTACTCCTAAACAGATTTATGCCTTATTTAGATCTAAATAACCCTTTACATTAATAGTATTTATTTAGTTGCATTTTTGGTTTTTGATGATACCCTTTATATGGAGGATATTTTGGTTATTTTATTTAATTTTATGCTCCCAACACCAACACAGTGTCTAATACATTGTAGAAGCCCAGTAAGTATTTGTCGAGTCAGTGAAGCAAGGGAAATAAGCTTAAAGGAGAATGGAAGTAGATGCAGGTAAAAAGGCCAGCACTTCATAATGGTGACTGGAGTCCATTTCCTTCAACTGCGACATTATATGACAGTCTTCTAAGGGAGATGTATTAAGCACAACTGCTTTTGATAGAGCGCCAGATAAGCATTTCTGTCATTGGAAGAATTCTAATTGTCTCTGACACTAACTAGGAAAAGAAGTTTCAGCAAATGACCTCCAGAAGCTGGCAATGGACCCTCTGCTGGGGGGAAAAAGTGGAGAATGAGAAAGAAGAGGCCTCCATTCCATCATTCACCCATGTGGGTCTGGAAGAGTGGGGTGAATTTATTGTACAGCTCACACATATTCCTAAGGCTATATACTCCAAAACGTCTCTTAACCACACAGATAGACATGCACGGCCAATGGGGTAATTTTCTTACAAAGAGGAGCATACGACACAGGTTACAGGCTCTTTCTGCAATTACATTGAACCAAACACACATGTCCTTGTGTTCACAGTGACAGAGCACGCTATGGTTTTTCTAACTCAGGAAAAGCAAACTGCCTTTAGTAAGATTTTATTACATATGAACATGTCTACTTTGGTTATTCCCCAAGGCACATCAAACCTTGGAGATTTTGTTTCTTTTCCAAAATGAGCAGCTCTAACTTTAAGGCCCCAGACACTGACTACCAATCTCCATATGGCTGTGCCATACACAGCAGCCCACATAAGACAGCTTAACAAATATTTTTCAATATAAATTTTGCAAAAATTACTAGGAACTTAGCTAATAACATCCTAGGCACATAACATTCTAGAGAGCTTTTTATTAGGTTTGAAGTATCAAAATATCTACTGTATCTGAGCAGTATCTTTAACCTTGACATTCTGTGACAGAAATTAAGAAGAAAAGTAGAACATTTTTTAAAAAAAATTAAGGAACAAATAGAAAGAAGTGCTTAAAGGCATGCAAACATTTAAGCAATAATGCAAGCAGTTAAATCTCAATGTGACTACTTAAAGATAGTCCATCATCAAAAGAAAAAGGAATGCTGAGCATATTGCTAGTTCATCAAGAGTCTAAGGGAAGGCCTGAGCTGGGGAGCTCTTGGAGCCCTGCCCAAGGGCTTGGCATGCACACTGGAAAATTCTGAATCTGGGAAGTTAAGTATAAGCATTCTTTTATTTGTTTCCACATAAATTCATATATGTATAAAAATAAACCCTGTGTTTGTTGCTGATGACTAGACACTTGGAAACTTTTGCATTAGAGAAAACCCTATCATATATCTTTTAAAGTATGAAGATATCTACTAGGTTTATATCAATATTCTTTTACTCCTTTAGGTTAAAATTATTTTAATTTTGTAGGGATTTTGCCAGAGACACACTACAGGGAAAGGAAGCCTGAGCTTCAGGGTATATGGTTGATGGCAGTCCTAATTAGAAGGAAGTTAAGTAAATTGCTATTGCCACAATAAAAGCATAAACCAGGAAAGAGAAATGAGAGGTTCTAGCCTTGACCCTTCATATAGCCATTTCGACATCAATCTCCCTCTTCCCTTTAACCATATCACTTCTTTCTTCCACCCCAAGTACTTGTGGGCTGAAAGTACAGACCCCCAGACCTCACACCAGAGCTCTTGAATCAGAATCTGTTTTACAGGATGACTAGGTGGTTCATATGTTCGTTAAAGTTTGAGAAAAACCTAGGCTGGATCAAATTTGTGGATGTCGATGTCCGCCCAGGGACACTTTCAAAGGCGAGGAAGCTTAGATTCCCAGTACATTTTCCATGACCATCTGTAAGTCGCACCAGGCTGAATTCTTTCTTATCTATCTATGAAACTGTGCAGCATTGAGCTAGTTTTATATGTGATAAGACACATTGGGAGTACCCAGTGAAATTGACCTTAGTCACCAAAACATGCCAGTTTTTTGGTTGCTATTTGTTTTCTTCTTGCTTCAGTTCTTTCTGGTATCCTTTGCATCTTGCATTGTTTGTTTGTTTTAACTTGGGTAGCTCATAATTTATCTTTAGCCATCACTCCTCTTACCCTCTAGCTACTTACTTGTTGCTACATGACTGTCTTGGGAAGCTTTCCCTCGATATGTTCCAAAGTATATCAATAAAAGGGCCCCCTTTGCATTAATAGATAAATTACGGATTGTACACAGACTTATCCATAATCTGTTTGCTAATTATGCCACCAACCCATGTGGGTCATACAGACATGTTCCCAGACTTCCCTGATGTGTAGAAACCAAAGCAGGAAAGACATCCTCCCACCCCTTGGGGTTAGTGCATATCTACTACTTCGAAGCCAGAGAGTGCTGGGAAGAAGGAAACTTGTCTAGTGCTTTCCTTATCCAAGTTTCTAGCACTGTGAAAAGGCAAGAATACTGTTTTAAAAGCACTTTCCTATCACTAGAGCTTTTGGTTGCCTTGGCGAAAACTGGTAGATTAATTGATTCTCCAGAGGACAACAGGCGACCAACATCTGTCGTGGTTGGTTTGCTGATTTGCTATTCAGTAGGCACTCTCAGACATGAATAGGTATATCTTAGCGCCAGAGAAAACCGCTTTAGTCTTTCCATTTTTGTAAAGTGTTTCAGGATCTTTACACTAAATTGCATTATCAAATAATATAGGATAAAATTTTTTACTTAGTTTATATAAGCTTATATATTGGTGTTCTGCTGAGAGGAATATACAAATAAGGAGGTGAGAAGAAATGGAGGGAGGAATATAACTGGAGAGGTTGAAAATTAAGAAGTGATAGAAGAACTATTATTAATGCATAAATAAATTCTGGGGGAAAGCAGAAAGGTTTAAAGTATATCTGTCAGGAATGTTTTCCTCTACAGACTACAGTGTAACAGAGCCCTTCACGACTATAGACCCAAAGATTAGCAATACTTGGTAATGCTTTGGGAACTGAACGCATGGTATGGGCTTTCCTTTTATGTGTATGGGGACATTTTATGATACTATTTGATAGACATTTCCTGGGAAGAAACACACACACACACACACACACACACACACACACACACACACACACTCACACACTCACACCCCTACTCATCTCAGATTGGGAACATGCTCCAGATCAAAGTAATGACTGCACCAAGTAGAACCCGGTGAGTAATGAGATTTTATTATGGGAACTAATGGAAATATGGGTGATAGGCTACTACAGAGGCAGACAGAGATGACTCAAAACACGTCAGCTGCCTCATTGAAAAGCCCACTTCAACAAAGCTGATGACTCATGAACATTCCAGCCCTGGAGCTCTCTGCAGATGGCTCAGCAGCCAGAAATCCTCTCCCCTGCAGCCCAGCTGCTCAGTCTCTTCCCCCAGCAGCTGTTTACACCTCCTAAAGTATGTGTGTGTGTGGGTAGTGTGAGAAAGTTTCTCCTGTCCTAGACACCTGATGTTTCATTTATACCTAAGTCTCAAGAGCTTCCCTCTCCTCCTAGAGGGAATGTTTTGTTTTGGAGGAAAATTCTATACGTTATATAGAAATGAAATCATTTTATATGACTCTTATTAGAGATATATGGGGTATCCCATACCTCTTAGTTGTCTATTTTTTACTTTTTCTATAAATGGTAATGATTACTAATATATATATATATAGCATTGACTATGTCCTAGAAAGTATATATATATATATATATATGTACTATGTCCTAGTATATATAATTTTTTGTATCTTCTTCTGGGGGAATATATATCTTTTAAAAGTTTTGTTAAACTTTTTCATACAATATTCTTTAATCATATTTTTTCCTCTCCCACTTCCTTCCAGATCCTCACCATTTTCCTACCCACACAACTTTGTGTTCTCTCTCTCTCTCTCACACACACACACACACACACACACACACACATACCCACATACACAGATAAAGAGAAAGAGAGAGAGAACAAACACAAAACTAATAAGATAAAAAATACCAAAACAGAAAACAAAGAAGCAAAAATCTCATAGAGTTCATGTTCTGTATGCACTTAGTGCTAGGGATTTGCCTTCTAGAACTGCTTTCATTGTGTCTTAGAGGTTTGACCATTTTGTATTTTCACATTAATTCAACTCTAAAGTTTTTAATTTCCTTCATAATTTTCCTTGATCCAGGTTCCATTCAGTAGTGAGTTGTTCATCTTTCATGAGTTTGTATACTTTCTGTCATTTCTATTTTTGATATTCACCTTTTTAATCCATGATGGTTTGATAGGGTGCAGGGTGTTATTTCAAGGTTTTTTTTTTATATCATTGAGACATCCTTTGTGTGAAAATATGTGGTCAATTTTGAAGAAAGTTCTGCTGGCTGCTGAAATTAAGTATTTTCTATTCTTTAATCTTTAGGTAGAATGTTCTGACAAAATCTAGTAGATCTTTTAGTTTTGTCTCGATGGCCCATCTGCTGGTGGGAGTGGGACAATGAAGCAACCCATTTCTATGCTGTGGGGGTCAATATGCAATCTTAGCTATAGTACTGTTTCTTCTATGAACTTGGATGCCCTTGTGTTTGGAGCATTAATGTTTAAAATTGTGATAACTTTTTGGTGGATATTTCCCTAAATGAGTATGAAGTGTTATTTCCTATTTCTTCTGATTTTGGTTTGACATCTTTTTTGTCATCTATTAAAACAGCTATACTTTCTTGTTTCTTAGTTTCATTTGCTTAGAATATCTTTTTCCTTCCTTTACCCTAAGGTGATGTCTATCTTTTATGAAGAGGTGTGTTTCTTGGATGCAACAGAAAGTTGGACCTTATTTTCTAATCTAATATGTTAGATTAAGTTGAGACCATTAATACTGAGAGTTATTAATGAGCAGTGTTATGAATTCCTGTTATCTGCTGTTGTGCTACAGAGTCCTCGTGTCTTTTTAGACTAACAGTTCTGGAATTATTTATTCCTTGTGTCCTCTTGGGTGTAGTTAACCTTCAGACTGAAGTTTGCTTCTAGTGCCTTCTGACAAGCTAGATTTGTGAAGGGAATTTGCCTAAATTTGTTTTTATTGCGAAGTACTTTTTTATATGGCAACTGAGATTGGTAGTTTTTCTGGATGTAGTAGTCTGGACAGCCATCTGTTATCTCTTAGAGCTTGCAGGATATCTATCCAGGCTCTTCTGACTTTCAGAGCCTCTATTAAGAAGTCTGTGTCATTCTAATGGGTCTGCCTTTGTATGTGACTTGGTCTTTCTCTTTTAGCTTGCTTTGTTCTGTACAGTAAATTTTGATTTTTTTGTGTTGTGGGGAGTTTCTTTTCTGATCTTGTCCATTTGTGTTCTGTATAACTCTTATACCTGATAGGCATTTTCCCCTAAAGATTTGGGAAAATTTCCTCTTTTTTTCTGTGCCTAGGTTTTTTTTTTTCATTCTCTATACTCATTATTTATAGGTTTGGACTTTTCATGCTGTCCCACATTTCCTGGATGTTTTGTTGTACCTAGACTTTAAAAATTGGAACATTCCCTTTGGCTGAGCTACCAGTTTCTTCAATCTTGTCTTCAAGGCCTCAAATTCTCTTTTTTTATTCCTTTTAATCTGTTGGTGAGGCTTACCTCAGGGATTTTGGTTTGGTGTCTTGAGTTTTTCATCTCTAGTTTTATTGTACTTTGAGTTGTCTCCAGTGATTCTGGTTCTTTGTTAAATCTTCTTTCACATCTTGAATTGTTTTCATCAACTCATTCAATTGTTTGCTTGCATGGACTTTGTTAAAGCATTTATTCATATCCTCTTTAAGGCCTTTGAACATATTCATAATTGCTAGTTTTGAAGTCCTTGTCTTCTGCCTCAGCTAAATTGCTTTTGTTGGGGGCTTAATGCAATAGGGTTGCTTGGTTCTGGAGGATGCACATTGTCTTGGTTGTTTATATTTGGCTTTTTGCAAAGGGAGCTTAGCATCTGGAGTTATGGCATTTTAAGGGTTTGTTGGTGTGGCTATTTGGTCTTCTTTCTTTGGCGGGTGTTTCATTCCTTGGTGGCTGTTGCCCACTTTGGGTCCTAGCCAAGTGTGGTGGCTGTGGGGTCTCTGGTGGAGACCTGAACTAAGGGTGGGAGGGGTTGCAAAAGGAGAGAGATGGACTAGAAGAAAGGCTAAAAGGAGCAGCCAGGGAGAACTTGGGGGACCATGGGTATGGACCAAGTGCCTGAGTCCCTAAGGAATGAATGTGCACTGGGAGTGGGGATATATCTCTTAATGCAGGTTTCCCATTCTCACAATAAAGTAATGCAGTATATGTTATTGAAAAGAAATTGACAACATTTTATAGATAAAGTATCAGAGGCCAAGCAGCTGTTTACCTTACCTGAGGCCACACAAGAAAGGGGAGCAGGGCCTCATATTCACTAGTCATTCTGCCTCCTCATGTCGGTATGTGACCACCCCCATTCCATTCATGGACACCAAACAACAGGAGGGTCCTTTTCTTAGCTGGTTGGGATTACGTCTTATTTTACTAGCATCTAATACATGTTTTAAATATTTTATATAGTAGATAGTTAAAGCTTAATCTTTTGTCAGGAGTTCAACTACAAGAGGCAAAGCTCTGTGGATCTTGCTTTGCACAGGGTTTAGAATACCCTGGAAACTTGAGTCCTTAGTAATCCCACATAGGCTCATGTGAGGTCTGCCCAATCACCCATTTTCTATGTCACAATATTGGAGAAAAACAGAGTGAGAATGAGAGAGAGAGAGAGAGAGAGAGAGAGAGAGAGAGAGATCGCGAGAGCACAGAACTCTCCAGGTGCTTTAGTTTTATATCATTTGGGAAAACTGTGGTAATGCCTAACAAGTAACTGCTGAGTATTAAGTAACTTTTCTGCTAGAGAAATGTGAACCCCAATAGAGGAAGTGTCTGTATAAGGGCCAAGAACAAATCACCCTTGAGTGAACTATAAATACCCATCTCTATTCAGCTTTTCATATACCACAGGCTGGCCTGTATCTGAGAATGACCTTGAAATTCTGGTCATCCTGCCTCTGTCTCCTAAATGCTGGCATGATAGACACATGCCATTCTGTCTGGCTTTTCTTTATAAAATTTTATTTATTTTTTGGCATGCTAGGTATAGAGTCCAGGCAGGGTTTCACACATGTTCAGTGTTTGTTTTACACCTAAACTACCTGGAAGCTCAGTTTTCATTTTGGGAAAACAATCAACTGTCTCTGGAACATTTTATAGAGAAGATTTTTCATTAATCCTATTGGAAATAAGTTATCCACTCAGTATCCTGTATAAATAGCTATAGAATATTGTTTTCAAAATCTTATGCAAGACTAGATATGCCTTGCCTAGTCTATGTCTTTCACATTGTAAAGGGCCATAACAAAGGCTTCAGTAAAGCGTTGCACTTTTTTCTTTATTCTTTTCCTTATTTAAGCTGAATTATTTATTGGCAATCAAGGAAACTCCTATAAGTACATAAGTTCACTGAGTAGTCACTGGGAAAAATCCATGGGCTTTCAAGTGTTAAAAATGAGGTTTTATGGTGAGGCTCTCCAATGGTTTGAATGAAAATGGTTCCAAAAAATCCACAAGGAGTGGCACTATTTGGAGGTGTGGCCTTGTTGGAGTAAGTGTGGTAGGGTTGGGGGAAGTGTGTCACTGTCTCTTCCTGCTGCTTATGGATGAAGATGTAGGACTCTCAGCGCCTTCTCTAGCACTGTCTGCCTGCACTTTGCCATATTTCCCTTCATGAAGATAATGGACTAAACCTTTGAAATTGTAAGCCAGTCCCAATGAAATGCTTTCTTCTATAAGAGTTACCATGATCATGGTGTCTCTTCACAGCATTAGAAACTTTAACTAATACAGGCTCGAAGTATTATCAAAGCACAGACTATATTTGTACTAAGTGCTGGTTGAGTATTGATTGTCCAGTGCTGTCATTGACCATAAAAGATACCATGGTTATGGACAGGAGAGCTCTGGACTGCTAAACTACCTAAAAATTCATGCCCTTCAGTGGTTAGCTGGTTAGATAGAAGCAGTTATGGCAAAAATAGCATTCAATTTTAATATCTCCCGAGTGCTCTCATCATTAAACATGCTCTGTATAATAGAACTTCTACGTGGAAAAATTAATCAAGTTTAATTTGGCATCCTTTAATTTTTCAGCCCATGTTGGTTCCTAGCAATTACTGCTTTCCCTTAACTCCAAATGTCACTCAGATACATCATATCTTTTTCTAGTCTGGGTATTATACCCTATGATCAAGAAAACATGAATGAATTTTTTAAATAAGTTCTATGTGCTTAGAATGTTAAGGCTATTCTTTCTCATCATCACCATCATAATTTTCCTCTGAATATAATTCAATCTTTCCATAACATATTTCACACCCTTCAGCTCATTCTAACAGATTCTGTGCCAGACTGATGTCTAGACCCACAGAAGACAATTAAACAAGGAGTTGGTAAGATAAGAAGAAACAGATGGAGCACCCCCAGGAACTCTGCAGGTTTCAATCCAAAG
This sequence comes from Bramus lutescens, assembly GCA_001685075.1. Lineage (NCBI taxonomy): Eukaryota > Metazoa > Chordata > Mammalia > Rodentia > Cricetidae > Bramus > Bramus lutescens. Next base: position 35,956 of record LOEQ01005273.1, read on the forward strand.
CATTATTAGGAGTATTATCTAGAAGCAAACTGGAGCATTAAACTGCTAAGTGATGTCAAGTCTCAAGTCTTCTGCCTTCATCCAGGATGCTTCTTAAGGCTGACATTTAGGCTGCTGTTCTCCAAGGCAGAGGACATGAAAATGAAGTATTTGAAAGAATGATAACCAGTGTTACTTTGAATCTGCTGAACTCCAACTTGAGGTGTGCTTGTGTGATAGTCTAAAAGGTTAGATCCGATTACACAAGCTTTGGCTTAGTGGGTTGGAACCACAGCTGTAGTGATACGGGAGCGGGCCTGCTTTTCGACCCGCCCAGCTCTCGCATTGCTAGCTTATACCCAGAAATAACAACACACAAATTGTATTCATTTAAGCACTG
>LOEQ01005273.1:47797-65921 GCA_001685075.1 Bramus lutescens
AGAGAGAGAGAGAGAGAGAGAGAGAGAGAGAGAGAGAGAGAGAGAGACTTTATCCTAGTATTTGAATAATTCCTATGTTTTGTAATGGCGTAAAAGAAGAATGATTTATGAACTTATTAAGCCACATTCATCCATCCACCCACCCTTTCAGACAGCAGGCATAGTTGTTGGTGTGCTAGTGGTGTTTGGTTAGGAAGTGGACAGAGTGTAGTCTTGACATGGATGTGTAGAATCTAGAGGACTAGGAAGCAAGTTGAAGAGATCCAGTGCTGGTGATGAGTTACAACAAAATCTAATTCAGGAAATGGGCTCACGGTAGAGAAGGTTCCTTACAAGGGATGTCACTGGAAATCTTCTCATATTCTTATCTGGGTTTTTTTCTGATTGCTTTTATTATTTTTATATGGAATCTTTATTAATTCTTTGAGAATTACATGTGCAATTTGATCATATTCATTCCCGTTTCCATATAGTTTTTGCTTCTTTGTGAGTTGCCCATCTCTTATTGATGCAGAGAACAGGATGGCTAGGACAGCCATGGGCTGCTGTGGTGGTTTTCAAACTGGATATTCCAAAGGAAGGATGGTTTAGTGATGAGATTTTTTTTTTTTTTTACCAACATCAAGAACCTTTAAAATTAAGAAGGCTATAATTTATGCCTAACTAGCTATTAACTGACATAGACTTTTGGTGGGCAGAATTGATAAATTAACAAGTGAGAAGATGCCTAGCTGGGCATGGTGGTGCACTCCTGTAACCTCAGCAACTCAGGGGACTGAGACAGGAGAATTGCTACATGTTTGAGAGCAGTTTGAGATACACAGTGACTACAAGGCCAGCCTAAGAACCTTGTTTCAAGAGAAAGAAAGAAAGAAAGAAAGGAAGAAAGAGAAAGACCTGAACAAACTCTTAATTTCTGTGGTAGTCTAGATCTTCTCCCACCTAATTTCTCATGAAACTGAGTAATATCTGAGGCATACCAAAACTGAAAAAGAAAAGGTATCTTTTTCTCACCTACTAAATGCTTAGTTACATGCCTTTCCTGCTACTTTGTTTCTGTGTCAGGCATTATGCATATTTTATATTCAGTGTCATTATCAGAACAAACAGTTTGATGTTAATATTTAGTGCCTTGAATTCATGACATATTGGTGTTTAAACACATTAGACTCATTGCAGTTTAGGGACTCCTCTGTAAGATCTCTGGGGCTGCCTAGACTCCCTCATTTCGTGACTGTGTATGAATGAAAGCTCTTATGTACTTTCATGTGGTACATTAGCTACATTTATCCTTATTAGATTACAAATGCTGCCAGCTAGGGCACTGGAAGAAGATGAGCTGCCCCAAGGGGAATGTACCCTGGTTAAAAGACTGGACACATTGTCTGGGCTAATTTAAATTGTCTGCCTATGAATACAAACCAAAGCAGCTGTACAAAGTATCGTGGTTCTTTTTCAACTCAGTTCACAGGGATGGTTTGTAGGCAAGAGCACTCTTTTCCACTTTCCGCTTAACTCTAGACCAACTCTTGCCGTTGGTTGTCCACTGTGCTACCATCACAGCCAACTCGGGTCTCCAGAGTGTGTTTCCTCCTACCTTCTTCAGTGGAAACAGGATGTTGACAGGTGCTACTGTGGGGCCTCAGCCAGGGTAGGATACTTGTTTCTTTCTAGACACACACACAAGTTTCACCTAGATCCCCGGGTTCTTGCCATCTCTTGGCTGAATTTCTACAGGTTGCCAAAAAGTGCTTCCATTCCTCCACCACAAGTGATTTTAACTTAGCAGGTTTTAGAATGAGGATGTTTAAGAGACTCATACAGTGCTTTATTATCAAAGGAATCATTTAAAAATTTAGATAGCTTCATTGATATTTGCAGCCTATCTTCCAGTTTTCCTTTTGAAGACTGTAAAACAGTTAATGTGGCTGTTCGAGTTAAGTAAATAGACCTGAAGAGATTGTTGCCTGGATTCACTGAAGTGATAAGAATAGGCGATGGGAAGCCAGTGTAAGAGGATTCATTGAATTTCTAATTACTTAGTTCAACATATTAGTATTTACTTGTTTATGTCTTTATCTTGACTTTTATCAGCAGGGAAACAATGTAAGTACTTCTGCTGTTATTACCACTAGGGCAAATCAATTGAAGGTTTTATTTGGCTGAAATCCACCCCCATTTTTTTTTTTTTTGATACCTGGTAGTAGAGATGTCACAAGAACCACACTATTGTTAAAACGAACCACTGTGCTGATGGATTATTACCATACTTGGACATGCTTCAGGTTCCCTGAGAATCTTATATGAAGTGATAATGACCCAGTTCTTAAGGAATTTTGCTTCTGTGAAGAACCCTTATATTTATATTTTCTTCAATTTGAATACATTCCTAGATCCTCTTATAGATGAGTGTTTTTCTTCAACATTTTCAATCCAGAATCCATCAGAAACTTTATGCTTAAGGTTTTGTTACTCAGAGCTCCTTTAGAAGATATTATTTGGTGTTTTTAAAGATAGTTAATATACTGATTACTATGTGTTAAAGGCTTGGTCCTGGGGAGGGGAGCAGTCCTGAAAGGTCCTTAGGTCACCACAACTGTGTCCCCCAAGACTGTGGGGACCTTAGTCTATACCCCCTCTTTGCTTTCATCATGTGAGCGTTTTTTCCTACTATGCCCCGACTTTTGCTGTATTGCTATATCTGGGGTCCACAGCACTGGGGTCAACTTGGTGTTGGTCTGGAACTTACAAAAGCATGAGATGACCAAAATGTTTCCTTCTCTGGTGTGCATGTGATGCATACAGTGTGTGTATGTATCTGTATGTGGAGGCCAGAAGACAACTTCCATGTCCTCAGCTACTGTATACTTGGTTTTTAAGACAGACCCTACATTGACCTGGGATTCACCAAACAGGCTATGCTAGCTGTCCACTAAGTGCCAGGGAGCTGCCTCCTCTGCATACTGAGCACTTGGGTTACCATTCAATGCTACCATTTTTCACACAGGTACTGGGGATGGAACTTAGATCCTCATGCTTGCAAGGCCTGGGTCTTGCCCATAGGTACTGCCAACAACAAAGTCAACAGCAACAAAACAAACAAAAATCAAACCCTCACAGTAACTTCTGAGTGTTATTTATTTTAAAATTAAAACCCATTATTTTGTCACATATTTTTGTGTGTGTGTTCTTATTACTTAAGAATCAACTGCTGCATTCTGTGACTATCCAATTAGCTAGGGGAATGAATCAGCAGTCAGAGAATCGGTTATTTGCTTTGTTAGCTGTATAACTTGGCTTTACGTTCTTAAGTGTCTTGGCACTTATGAGCCAAACTCTAAAGGGTATGAAGTTTCTCTCTGCCCTCTAAGCTCAATGATGGCTGACTTTGGTGCATAGGGAGTGCTAGGGGTAGCACCAAAACAGGAGAGTCCTGTATCTCTTGGACAAGCAAAACATTGTTTGGGAAACTTTGCCCTCTCCTTTGCTTCCTTTCTTAATAAAGGTACATTCTTTTTCTCTGTCCATCCCTCCCTCCCCTTCTCCCCTCCATTCCTCCTCCTCACCTTTCCTTTGTTGTCTACATACTATTTTAGAGTCTACCTTGAAAAAGACAGCAAGATTCAGGATTTGTAGCTTTTTAATATTTATTAATTTTTAATTGTTTTCATTAAGCTATATATTTTTCTCTGCTCCCCTCCCATCCTCCCTCTCTTCTATCCTCTCCCATCGTCCCCACTCTCCCAATTTACTCAGGAGATCTTGTCTTTTTCTACTTCCCATGTAGATTAGATCCATGTCCTCTTTGTTGTCTATGTTCTCTGGGGTTATGATTTGTAGACTGGTTTTTCTTTGCTTTATGCCTAAAGGCCACTTATGAGTGAGTACATATTATATTTGTCTTTCTGGGTCTAGGTTACCTCACTCAATATGATGTTTTTTAGATCTGTCCATTTGCATGCGAATTTCAAGAGGCCATTATTTTTTCTGCTGTGTAGTACTCCATTGTGTAAATGTAGCACATTTTCTTTATCCATTTTTTAGTCGAGGGACATTTAGGTTGTTTCCAGGTTCTGGCTATGACAAATAATGCTTATTTGTATATGCTGATGAGTGTTTTGCCTGCATTGTATGCAAGTGAACTATGAACATGCCTGATGCCTTTGTCTATCAGAAAAGGGCATGGATCCTCTGGAATTGGAATTACAGACGATTGTGAGCTGCCATGTGGGTGCTGGGGGTGGAACCCTGGTCCTCTGGAAAAGCAGGGAGTGCTCTTTGAGTCATCTCTCCTGTCCAGTATCGTAATTCTTGATTATTTAGCAATTGAGGCTTACAGGATAAAAATATTAGAATGTTTTGAAGTATGAAAATAATGGAACTTTCCCTTGTCCTTTTAGGATATCCATTTCTTATTGTAATCCTTTTAAAGTGTTAAATGAGAGTTCTTTTAAAATATAATACAATTCAAGGTCATTGCCATTGTCTGGCTTGAAGATAGTAGCCTGGAGAAATAAAATGGATATTTTCAGAAATTGTCTCATGTCACTTTAGAACAGAGTCAGGCTTTACTGCTTGGTGCATCAAATATTATTGAATTTATAAATTATCAATAACCTCAGTGATTTCAATCATTTTTAACCTAGGTGTCAGTCAGTTTCTCAGCTAACTTTTGAAAATTTTATTAGTTGAAGATAAGCACTGTAGTTTCAAAATAAAAAGTTTATTAATAAATGAATAAAGAAAGAGGCTTCAAAATATTTGTAGACTACACTGGCATAATAGATTTTACCTCTACTGAGTATTTAAGTCACTAGAAAATCCCCATGGGCATCCAATCATCCAGATGTTCTTTGTGTAGGTTCTTTCTTTTCTTTTGTGGTTATTCTCAAGGAATATTAAATGTTTGTAGAGATGAAAATAATGGATTTATAGTTCTTCCCCAAGATAAAATATATCTAAATATTATAATTTCAGAAATCAACTAAAAAGAGGTTTATATTCATGAAAGTGAAATACATCTTAAATACACATATGGTTATCTAGGAAATAATGTGTGTTTGATCAACAACAAGAATATAGGACCAACAGTTCAAATCAGACAAATGAAGAGCTAGACATCCCGAAATCAATTGGGACTATATATCACTTGATGATTGTATTACCTATAGATTCATATTCTTCCTCTTTGAATTCTTTGTTATCTGCATTTTGCTGTGGATTTAATCAAGAGTATAGTAAATGTGTTGCTGAAGAAATTAGCTTATCAGAATTGTATCTCATCGTTAAGGTTATTTTTCATATTATCATTGTACTATGTTCATGTTCACAAGCTGTTTATAGTAAGTCTATTATTTTATAGAATATAAATACATATTTTTTATAGAATAAATGTTTATATAATTGCCATCACTCTAAGGAAAATGACAACTACTGGTTTTAACTGTATCAGAAGGGTAGCTAAATATCTAAAACTAGGAGAAATGTTCTTGATTAGGCACTCTCCAAATTAAAAAAAAAACCCGCAGAGGCATAATGAAGTAATAAGGAGCAGTATCAATTAAACTACATAGAAATACGAGTTAATAGGGTCTTAAATAATTAACAGAGGAAAGACTTCATTCCATGCATCTCATTACACCTTTGAGAAGCCTTGATCAATTATGGTTTGGAATCACTAAGTTGAGCTGGAAGTTATCTTTTCTACAAAAAGTAATAAAATTGATAATGCTTTGGAAATTTCACTTAGAGTATTTCATTCAGGACAAATTTCTTTCTAGAGAAAGTACTGATTGTTTTCTTTTCAGATTTTCAACAAATTACAGACAGTGGAGAAATTCCATGTGTATGAGATGAATCACAAACTATCAATACTGAAGTGGAGTCTTAACGAGCAAAACATAAATTTCACCTTTATGGCATTTGTTTTTTGATTGCAATAGTTTAGTGGACCCCCAGATGGCTGTTTTTTTTTTTTTTGTCCAGATGAGTTCATTTGGGAGTTTAGATTGCTTTTATTGATATGTTGTGTTTTGGGATCTTGTTTTTTTTTTTTTTAACAAATAAAACGCAAGCATGTCACTTGTACACAATTTTGTGCACTGTAAGATAAAAGCTAACTTTCCCTCGTGCTTTTTGGCTTGTCTTGTGACTACCAAGAAAAGAAAATCAAACAATAATTTGCTTCAACTGACTGAAAAGATTCCTTTTGGATCACCCAACTTCCAATGTTACAGTAACTTAGAGCAATACTTCAGTTTTTTTCAGCAAATACCCAAGTGATCCTCAAGCACTAATGGAATAGAAACTTAATGGGAATATAATACTGATTGTTCTTTTTCACCTACACTCTTGCATGCTTTATGACACAGGATCTGGATTTCAATATGGCTGCTATCACTTACCTGTGGAACTCTGGGCAAATTATTGACACCCCATCTCACTTTCTCATATAGAACATGGAACTAATAATGGCACTTTTTCCTCAGGATTTCTTCTATGTCATGATACTGTCCAAAAAGATTCAGTGCAAAGAGCCACTCCATTGTAAGTGTTTAATAAATGTTATGTATTATTTACTTGGCAACCTTTTTTTCCACATCAATTGTATAGTATAGCACCATTTTAGGCTTTGTTCATAATATCCTTTTTCTACAGCCTGAGTCCTACACTGGAGACGTAGACTACTGTCCTTCACCTGTAGGCTTGGTCTTTGGATAGACTATTCCAACAGACTATTCCATTTGGTTTTCCTGTATCTCCCTTCCTCTTCATTACCTGATGTGGTGGAACTTACCTCTTGTCTCTCTCTCTCAGCCCTACTCTAGCTTCTAGAATACACTAAGACTATCTGCCTATAGGTTTTAGCATCCTTTGTCATTATGGAAACTTTGTTTTGTGCAGAACTGTAAACTGGGTACACTACGCGGGTGGTAAGAAATAGAGCCATTGTCTTGCCTCTGTCCTGAGCTTAGTGTATGTGTAATAAGACTAGCTGGGTAAATGAGAAATTCAGTGCAATACTACTGTCGTTCTCAGGTGTGTTTAAAAACCAGCTGACAGACTGAACTCCCTGAGTTCCTTTTTTATTTTTATTTTTTTAAAAACTTATTAGAAGATCTATATTAATGGTATTAACCATTATGCATTGTCTCTGTGAGTTGCTCATACCTTAATTTTTTGTTAGAGTCACAGTCATAGTACCATAATCTCCAAACTCCAAAAGAATAAATTGCTATACTCTATCCCCAGAAGTGACAGAGTATTTTTTATAACACAGAATGAATATGAAGCCAGGAAAAATGATAACTCTCATGGAGTTGGCTTCTAAAAGTCATATACACATACTCTAAACTATACCCTGGTTATATTCAAAGTAAATCAATTACTGGGCAGAGCTTAAAAATGGGAAGCAAGCCAAAACCTAATTTGCAAAATTAATATTGTGGGTCAGGCTTGTAATTTCAGTTTTTATAGTCAACATATATAATTTCAAATTAGTATGTTTATGAAATATTTTGAGCTTATATATGCTGAAAGTTGACTGGAGTGGATATTAATAGAGTTTGACTGTTACATTCTAAACATTACCAAACAAAATAATTCTAGCTTCTTTTTGATAATTTCCTTGCTAATTAGCTGCTACTTTCTCTACCGCCTTCTCTCTGATTTCGATTTTTAATGGGGTCCTTAGCACTTCTTAGCACTGAAAACATTGAGCTGCTTTCTCCAGGGAAGGTAGTTATGCAGATTAATAGCAGCTGTAATGGTGTTTCAGGGCTCCTTCAAGCTCTTTTCCAAAGCCTGCAACTTTAGTATTAGTTTATGTGGCTGTTTCTTTGAAGATTAATGGAACATGAGAATTTTTCCAAAAATGCATATATGCAAATATAGACCATGTGATCTCTATTCTCCACCTTATTGCTTATTTAGTTCAATTCAGATACTACCTCAGTGTAAGATCTTTCTGTTATGTCATGCTTTTTCTACAGAGATGCTTTTTCAGTAAGATGTTTTCCCTATTTCAAAATTGAGTTAATTAGCATGTCAAAGTCTTTAATGTTTATATGTATTTTTATAATTCATATGATGGTTTAATTCAAGTTTTAGAAAAATTTTAATGAGAATTTTTCATGATTCCTCTGCCTTTTTGAGGGTAAAATGAAAAGAATAATTCAAGAAATGCAATTACTAGGAACTTCAGAACTTCACGCACATAGTAATTTGAAAGGAATTTAGAATCTTATTGAAAAATATTTCCACCAACACAAATGTTGCATAGGTCACTGGCTGCTTGATTTGAATGGTTCATAGGAATCTTATATAGTTCTTCTGATGGAGCAGTATTATTGACAGATATCAGGTCATTATAATGCTATTCTGGTCTCACATTTCTGAATTTTAATTATAACATATTGAGATGCTATGCCATGAGACCCGCACTACTTTTTCCCCCAACTGCTGCTCAGGAATCATCTCGGGGGAGGGAGGTGAGCCTGTGGTGGTTCTGAGTGCTGTGATTAAAATTATTTCTCCTCAGTCTCTGCACCACATCTGATCACTGAAAGAAATGATTTTTAGGGACTCAACAAACATTTTGCTTGTGTGCTTACTGTATTAAAAGTCTCTATCATGGATGTTGTAAAAATTATTGAGACAGTGCTTCTTCTGCGGAGAATTTTGCAGTCTTAGGAAGTCATAGGACTATGTAGAGAATGTTGTGCCAACGTTCTTTAGCAAAAGCTCTCCAGGAGCACAATTGTAGCGATTTGCAGAGAAGGAAGATGACACAGAGAAGATAGGATCTTCTCAGAAATAGAGCATTAGAAAAGACTGTGATATTTGAGAGTGCAGTTCTGGGGAGGGTGTAGGGAAGAGAGGCTTTGCTCTGGATTAGATTCTGCCTGGAAATAGAGATTCACATATAGTTGAAAATCAGTAAATCTTGAGGAAGCAAGACTATTAGGAGACTGAAGGTACAATTGGCAAAGAAGCAGTAGTCACCCAAGTGAACCAGGCTACATGAATACCTGGATGTTTTTGTCATTAGACAATGTATATGCTTTTGTGGATGCTCACATATGGTATTATGGTGGTTTGGCTTTGATTATCATGATCTGTCATGATCATAAAGTGATCTTGTCTGATGTTGATGACCTACGAGACTGTTTATGTTTAATAGGGAACACCAAGACCTAGCCTTAAATATTGGGCCAGCTTTTGCACATAGGGGCTTCTTTTTAGTTTCTTGGGATAGACAGATGATGATTTATGCTGTAGGAGCAGCACAAACTGTCATGTCATGCATATATGAAAAATAATTGTTTACTGTTTAATGGAGAAAGCAATACATGGGTGAATAGGTGCAGGTTGAAGAGATCAGTTTTGAGTTGGAGAAAATCAGACCTTTCTTTGAAGGCTCAACTCACACAATCTTTCTAGAAGGAATTCTTTATTGAAAGGATTCATAATCTGTTTTTCCTAAAATTTTGTATTTAATGCTAGTAGAGCAAGAAGTTGTAATTACTGTCATTTGAGATTGTCAAGCCCCAAATACACATAACTTGGCTTACATTGTCTTTTATCACAGAACATCCTCATGAGGTAGGCGTTTTCATTGTAACCATTTGTAAATGCGGAGGAAGAAGCCAAGTAAACTGCTCAACAGGATTCTATTAGGACTTAATTTTGATTTCTAGGGCTGAATAAAATAAAAGAGTAGAGAGGTGAGCAAAGCTGTGGGTCAATGTAGTACTTGAGGGCAAAGGGAATACAAACATTTTTTGTGCATCTTCAAAGTAGTAAGCACATACAAAACCAATTTAATTCTTACATGATAGCTCTGTCTGGCAAGTTTTCATATCACTCTTTGTAGGGCTGGAAAACTGACACTAAAATTAAATACATTCTAGAGTTGTCTTATCTTGTGAGTGGTAAAGGTGGAGCTAAGTTAGATAAGAAAAAGAGAAAGGGGCTGGAATAGAACTGTCATTTTAAAACATTAAATGAAATATTCATTTCCTACAGTAATTTCATTTTGGGGACAGCATTTTTCTTTTACTTTTTAAAAATATGCTTTCAATTTAGACATAATTATATCATTCTCCCCTCCTTTGACATGCCGACTTTCAAGTCATAATAAAATATCTCAATGGAAATATCTAGAAGAAATATAGACACAAAAATATTCAGACAGAGGGTCAAGTTAGTTTTGTCACATGTCACAGAAATTTAGAAATCATGTAGTGCTGTAGCATTTATAAATATTATAAGGATCCATAGATTAAAGGCCCCCAAAGAGAGAAGGGAGGAGAAGATAAAATCTTTAGCAATATTTGTAGTCAGCTGAGGAAGAATGATGTGTACATTTTGGTAAAATCCCCTTTTGGGTTGTGTAGTATATGTCCACACTTTTAAGCATCCTCCTGCCTCTCTGACAGCTACCTCAATCAGGATGAGTTGATTTGCTTTGCTCAATAGGATAGCAGCAAATGTGGCAAGAGTAGAGACATATATTTATAAGTTGGTATTTGCTTTCTGCTCTTAGAGTTCTCCAGTTATCATGCACACAACATAAGTCAATCGACAGGTGGATGCAAAACTATGAAGAACTCCTTCTGGTCAACCTGTTTTGCTAGCTTAAATGGTTACGCCTGTTTAAGATGAGTGGAGCCCATTCTAAGTAACTAACCTTTAGTTTAGGAGCTTATAGATGTTTATGAACCAATGTGATTAATACAAGAAGAGGCAACAAAGGAAACAATGAACTCTCAAAAGTAGACAAAAACCAAAGGCATCTTTTTCAAAACAAGTTAATAGCATACAAATGGAAGGTTTTGGGTTAGTTGTTAAAGAAAGGCCAAGGGAACAAGAAAGAGGAAATGGCCACAGGCTGGTGACAGCATGTAATAAAGATATAGATTTACAAAGGAGCACTGCTTTTTTCTGTCTGAGACTCTGCACTGGGCGACTTAGCTCTGTTGACTCACAGTAAAAATATTTGTATGAGACTTAGGTCAATCCAGAGGGTCAGCATTAGGGAGCACAAAAGCCACAGGGTCAGTGGAATCAGCTGCCTCCACCTCTAATCAGAGTCTGGAGTGTCTCACAGGACTGTTTGGTTAGGGTTTATAGTCTATATCCTGTCTCTAGGGAATCAGTTGGGAGCTATATTCATTAGTGTCTAGTGGACTGATTATTTAGTGGTTGAGATAAAATGAGAACAGACTTAGGATTTAGTTTTTAAAAAATTTTATTGAGTCCTTGAGGTTTCATATCATGTACCCCACTCCTGTTTACTTCCTGGTCCCCTAAATGCCCCCATTCCTGCTGCACCCCATTCTTGTTGCATCCCCATCCTCCACAAAAGGAAACAAAACAAGGTTAGCAAGCAAGCAGACAAAAGTAAGAGCAAAAACAGACAAAACAAACAAACAAACAAACAAACAAAACCCAAATAAACCAAACCAGAACAAAAACCACACCAGGAACAGAAACAAACTCTTCTCCTTCTCTCCTGCCTCTCCCTCTCTTCTTTATCTATCCTAGTGACGTTGGAGGCTTCTGTGTGTCCTATAGTATACCCCTTTGTCCCATCAGCTTGACTGGTGAATTTTCATTGCAATGAGTATGGTTCAAGGCCTCTGGTTTTTGGTACACCATCCTCACTGGATTCTCACCAGAGCTCCTCTATAGTATTCCATGGCCACCCCACATCGTGGAGATCTTGTGGGTATCATTCTACAGGACCAATCTCTTTATGAGCTCCAGTAGGACCTAGATGGATTAGATACTAGGGTGAGTCAACCCAAGGCCTAGTTGTGGGCCTGGGAATTAGCCAGGCGGGTAGATGGAGCCAAGGGGGCCACCTGCCTTGGGTGGGGGTAGGAGAGTCATCTCCCCTACATGCAAGCCCTCAGAGTAGGTTCATCCTAGTCTGTGGTGAGGGGTGGGGGCCCTCTCTCTCAAGTGAAAAGGCCAGCTCTATTATTGTAGTGGCCAGCTAGAGGCAAGGCCAGCTTTTTCAAGACACTGAAGGGTGGGGCCAGCTCAACAAAGTCCTCTGATTTCATCTCATATGGTTTCTAAGGCCTCCTGAGATGACGCTGGCCACAGACATCAACACAGATTCCAGGTGTGGCTGGACTGAGGATGTATTTTTATCTCAATCTTATTGACTGTCCTCAAACACTTTGAAAAATGCAATAGAGTGTTCTGAATGTATAACCCCCTTTTAGGGGCCGTATTGTTGAAAGAACGCGCTCAGTACTAGATCTTGAACAGAAGCAGGACACAGATGTTTCTTTGAAGGGAGATTGATTGGCACTAGATTAAGGTGATGTCACAATTGGAGTTTGCTTGGAAATAACTGAGTCAGATTAGTAACTTTAAAAATGATTCAATGTGTAGGAATGTACCTTGCCTGTGCATTGGAACAAGTCCTTTTCTATGATAATATTAGTTATCATTATGAAATAAAAAGAATGCCTTCAGAGCCACTTATTCTAGGAACCTTCTATATATCGGAGCAATACATGAGCCTCCATGCTTTCTGGAAAGCCCTGGGGACTGAGTCCACCTACGTTTCTGTTCTGGCATGCTGTCTTTTTGCCTCTATGGTTATGATACAGTGGATGCAGTGATGTTTTAGATAAAAACAATATAAAAGTGACCCAGTAGCTTCTATCCCTGTGTTATACAAAAGCTGATTGCAAAACAGGCCCAACTGGTTTGGAGGTTGACTCACTAGGCTCTGGGCTCTGTTTTAGCAGAGGGAGGGTTGCCTCAGGGAAGCAATGGTTTAGGAAAATGAGAGGTCACGGAAGTGACAGCTTCGGGTCAAATACCAGGAGGCAGAAGATGTGCATTACCATTCATGGAGGCTAAAGAATCACACTAAGTGATTTTTCACTTTTGAAAGAAAATTTTGGAGCTTAAAGAAAGTCCTGATCCTTTTTAAAGCCCAAAGTCCATTTCCAAAGTTATGTAGTACTATACAATATTCTGGCTTATCAATAACTTTTTTAAATCTTTTAAGATAAATCTGATAAATGTTAAGGAGTATGTGTAGCTTTTAGGGAAATTTTGAAATTATGATTGACAAGCATCATTACCAGCTTGTCCAACAAGCAAGTCCTAACAGTGGTTTCTCTGCCTCCCAGACTCAGAACAAAACCTGTTTTCCCTAGAAAAGGCTGGTGGTAGCTCCGTTTTTGAAAGGAAATGACCAGGTAAATCCAAATGCCCACTGATTTTTGGTTTATTTGTTCAATGAAACATGACATGCAATAACAGGGATGAAGTTTGGAAACATACCATGTTTCAGAAGACGGGGAAGCAGAGAAAGGACTTGCTGCACAAACACACGAGTGTGGTGACTCGTAATTCTAGGGTGAGGAAGGCAGAGAAGGGATCTCCAAGGCAATATGGTTAGTTCATGGGTTCTGGGTTTGACTGAGAGACTCTGCCTCAGCAAATTTCAAGGGGAGAAGGTGAGGAAAATACATAGTGTTAGTCCTGGGTTCTCTATGCATACTCACACATGTACATATGTACCTACACATGTGTGCCCACATACAAACAAACACACATATATATGTGCATATATATTTACACACATGCACTTGTATCACACATATATGCATGTGATAAAAAATTTCAAGACTATACTATATATATGTATTTACAATGAAAAAGTTTGTATTTTTAATGTCATCAAATAAGTAAAATAATATATTGTTTAGGTTTGTGTATTTTGGAAAACTACAAATAAAACTAAAGGAACAATGAGCAGATGAGTAGATTGCTGTTTGATTTATTCATTTGAGTATTGTAGATTTAAAAATACTAATTAGATATTGGAGTCAGGTGTGTGGATCAGTGGTAGTATCTTTGTTTTGCAAGCCTATGGTCCTGAGTTCAGTCCACAGCTCTGAAAAACGAAGCCAACAATAACTAAAAGTAGCTTAAGCATTAAACCAAAGGATGAGCCAGGCAGTGGTGGCACATGCATTTAATCTCAAGACAGTGAAGGCAGAGGCAAGTGGATCTCTGTGAGTTTGAGGCCAGCCTGGTCTACAAGAACTAGTTCCAGAACAGACTCTAAAGCTACAGAGAAACCCTGTCTGGAAAAACAAAAACAACAACAACAACAACAACAAAAAACAAAATCAAAAGGCGGCAAGTCTGACAACCATGAAGCTAAACAGACATTGTAACCACAAAGGCAGCACAAGAGGCTAACTTTGTTACAATACTGGTTTAACCTAATTATTCCCAATTACTCTTTAATGTTACATTCCTACCATGAGTAGGGAAAATCTAAAACAGAACAGCCTCATCACACAACGTGACTTCAAGGATTCCTCTGTTTGCATCCTAATGCCAAGTGTCCTCATCTCTTTGACCATGACTGCTCTGGGTTCTGAACTGAAGGCTCAGTTACATACCTTGAGATAGTTCACGAACCTCTGAAATTTTGCATACAATTTGTGTAGTGTGTTGAGCACAAGGCACTCAAGAAACCGTATTTTAAAAGTACAAGATGTTGCATTCTGAAATTAATGTGATTCAAGTTTAAAGTTTGTTTCCCTGGAAAACTTGATTTGCTTTATTATATCAGGACTAGAACTTTATAGCCTCCTGTGTTTTTCTGTGTTGCCCAGAAGTTCAGAGTCCAGTTATATGCCTATTAGTCATAACTTTATCTGACCTTAATACGCTTTATTCTTGGTCTCACTTGGTTCCTTATAAAAACGTGTGTACAATTCCTCATCAATATATTTTGAGGTTTTCTTCTGGAGTGGGGTTTTGTATGGCAATCTACTTTAATAAATAAATAAAAGCAATTATCAGTATAAACATAATTTATATTTTAAAACAAAAACATAAACCAAAACAAATTTTATATGCTAATGTATATAGTAACCAAAGTATACAATTAAAAAATTGGAATTCTTTTTTTTTTTGAGAGACCGCTACTGAACCATTGAGGACAGGTTGTTTGACTATGAGCTGCAACTCCAGCCTCCTCTCTCTATTACTGGTTTTCCTGGACCTTAAACAGCTTAGCTCTGCCTCCCCTGTCCCTTTCTTTGTTTCTTTCATTCCCTTTTCAAAGTCAGGTGGGAACACCATTGTCTGTTAGACATTTGACATGAGCTCCTCAGCATTCTCTTTGTGCACCTGTGTGTCGCACTCCTTTGGCTTGTCGCTTATCAACAGGACCAGGTAGGGAAATTTAATATCCCTTCAGAGGGATGCTGACCCTCACTGAGAGCCGGGCCCATTACAAGAGAAACACAAGACATGAAGAAATCAGGAGGCAAAGACAAGAAGGGAGCACGGTGGATTGAAACGTAGGTGAAGAGAAGGGTTGATGGGAAGGGGTGAGAGTAAAGAAAGGACTCTGCTCAACAGCGGTGTAATAAAATTAAAGGAGGATAAGTTAACATTTAAGCCAGACAAATAAAGCTGGAGTGTATGAGGAGGCAGAGAGATTAGAAGAAGGATTGAGAAGCAGATAAAAGCACTAACTGGTTTGTGGCTGAGAAGACTTGCCTAGGAATCTGTGCCAAATGCTGACGAATGCTGGTGGCTCTTCGGAGGATGCCGACATCCAGGGAGGCCCAGGATTTGATGGTTATATTATTGTAACTGCGTTTATGAATACCTCTGGAGCTTTTCTATCAAGGAGATGAGCAAATTTTAATCCGTGCTTGCTTACTCCATCCGAAGTGAAGTAAGTGTAATACTGGTTATTGATGCTGACATAGCAAAGCTTATTTCCCTCTTGGTTCCTCCGTCTCTATACCATTCAGTTTGTCTGTTAGCCTGGGTATTGGCAGTCTTTCACAAAGTAGAAAGAAAACCTACAGCAACATACAACCCTATTGTGCTGACGACAATAGCATATAGCAGCATAGAACCCTATTGTGCTGACGACAATAGCATACAGCAGCATACAACCCTATTGTGCTGACGACAATAGCAAGTGGCGTGACATGCTTAAAAATGCATTGGCCTGTACGGTGTGCATACTGGTTAATGCAAGTGGGTATTGATATATGAACTCTTTCATATTGACTAATGGAAAATTGATTGTAGAGACATGCTATTAAAAACAAAAGACTTCTGTTGGGAATTAAAGTAACTTAATAGCCTTACTTTGGTACCCAAGGATTCAAGGAATCAGAAATGGAAGGCACCAATACACTAAGATCTCTACCAGGAAAGACGTGAAACACATGTCATTCAATGATTGCTCAAAAGAATGCTATGTAAATACTAAGGAAAACACACTTCTAAGTAGGGCAGGAAATTGCTTTTTGAGAAGTTAAACCTGGATTGGAGAGGGTTTATAACACAGTTCTGCACAATTCCCCCATGCAACATGTCCACACACTTGTTGTTTACTTTTATGTAGATGGATATTCATTTCATAGGCTCTCATACTTATTTAATGGGCAAAATAGAATTTTCTCCTTTCTCAAAGAAACGTTTTCAGATGATGGGACTTGCAACCCCACAGAAGCTGGTCTTCTAATCATATACAAAGGGACAATGTCTCCTCGAGATTCCGTTTGCTCTTCAGTACTGTGAAGATAAAGCCCTCACCAAAGCAGGCTGTTTTTCACATTGCTAACTGCGTCATCATCCTAGTGTGGCCATCGGGCAGGCGCAGTGGTTGAGTTTTGAACAGAGGGCGTTATGAACAGAATGATCTCAACTCTTCTCCCCACCCCAACCTATGTTTTGTTAGCCATCTGACATATTTTAGCAAACTTTGGCTGCCATGTTTGTGTGCCACCATAAAGCAAGGGCAGCATAAGTGACAAATGGTTTAATTTGATCCAACAGACAACCAATGTGTTTGCTGGAGGCAGCAGGAATGGGCTGCTCCTGCTTTGCAGACTCGAGGAACTTCCTCTAGCTTGTGGCATTAAGCCTGTGCTGAGAGAGAAGGGCCGAGTAGTTCACTGCTGGTAATTTGTCCTGGAAAGAGGTTTTCTCCAGCCAAGGGAGCAAACGGATCTAATTTTCAGAAACAAAACTTATGTTCAAACTTCCTCTAAAAATAGCAGACTGGCCCCCACTTTGCACTTTCTTTCCTGTCCAAATCTTGTCCTGGGATTGAAAAGCAAGATTAAATCACATTTAATGGAATTTACAGGTAGTTGCAATAGAGAAAGGAATCCAGAGGGAGAGAGCAAGTAGATGGAATGAGGACATAAACCTGAGAATTTTAAGAAATCAGGAAGGGCTAAGGGAGGGGAAGACAGTGTTCAGATTTCTATTACAAAGTGGCAAGCATCCATGAACCATGAATGTGCTCTACTGTAAACAGAAACCATAGGAACCGATGTTCACCTGCTCGCTACTTATTCACAGGTAGTTGTTACAACACAGATACTCTGGACAGGTTAGCTCAGCCAACAATATTGAAAACAAAATCAGTACAGGAGGGATTATAGGAAATATCTAACAGTAACTCTGTTAAGGGCTGTGTGGGTCGCTTATTTAATTCTATGAAGTAGCTCATGACATATGACATTTGTCATATGACATATGACATTTCTTGTGTCTTGTCCCCTCTTGATTGAGGCACCTTGTGACATTTAGTCTAAGTACTTTAGCTATCAAGCACCAACACTTTGCTAGTCAAACATAATAGTATGTTATCCCTTTGGAAAAGAAGCTTCAATCAGTTGTTAGAGGGTTCTGAAAGTGTGCTGTAAATGGATGGATAGGGTGTCTTCCTAGGTGTGGTTCATTTGGAGAAGAATAAGGTTGTTAGTGCATTTAGAGTGTACATGATTCTCAAGTATTCTCTGAGCTTAACTGAAGTGTGATATGTGAGTATTGATTTCTTATAAAAATTCTTGACTGCTCTTATGTTCACCACTGTAATTTAAAATCTGGTGGGAAGGCCACACAGAAGCAGACAAATAAAATCAATATTTCACCTCTTAGGAGACAATTCTTGACTCCATTTCCCCTCCAGCTACTGCTTGTGAAGCTGCTCTCTCCAACAACAGAGCTCTTTGAAAAACTTGTCTGAACTCAGGAGCCCTATTTTTCTTTTCTTTTCTTTCTTTCTTTCTTTCTTTCTTTCTTTCTTTCTTTC
>LOEQ01005273.1:65934-78717 GCA_001685075.1 Bramus lutescens
CTTCCTTCCTTCCTTCCTTCCTTCCTTCCTTCCTTCTTCCTTCCTTCTTGCTTTCTTGCTTTCTTTTTAGTTTTAACTTAAAAATATTTTGAGATAGAGACAGAGAGAGTGATCTCACAGGGTACATCTGTGGGAGGGTCATAGGACAACTTATGGGAGTCAGTTTTCTCTTTCCTCCACATGGGTTATAGGTATTAAACTATAATTACCCAAGGTTGTCAGTCTTGGGTAATTGCCTTTGCCCATAAGATATCTCCATGATGCCACCTTTATTTTTTAGACTGAAAATATAAAGCAGTTGCAAAATTATAGAAATAGTGCCTCTAATCCATCACTTTAACTTAAAAATTGACCACACATGGAAATCTTTTGAAGTATATTATTTGTATTAATTATTAATTCTTCAAACATTGAAACATTGTCTTAGCTTTTTTTTTTTACTGTGATGAAAAAACAACTTGGAGAGGAAAAGGTTTATTTGACTTACACAGCCTCAATCACAATCCACTGAGGGAAGTTAAGGCAGAAACTCAAGCCCGGCAAGAACTTGGAGGCAGGAGCTGATACTGCAGAGGCCATGGAGAAGTGCTGCTTACTGGCTTGTCCCTCATGACTTACTCAGTCTGCTTCCTTATAAAACCCAGGATTATCAGCCTAGGGGTGGTACCACCCTCAATGGGCTGGGCTCTCCTCCATTAATCACCAATTAAGAAAATGCTGTGCAGGCTTGCCTCCAGACCAGTCTTACAGAGGCATTTTCTCAAGGTTCTTTCTTTTCAGATGGCTATAGCTTGTGTCAAGTTGACATAGAATTAGTCAGCACATTTCATACATGTATATTGTGTATTTTGATCACAGTCCCTACTCTCCTCCTTCTACCTCTTCCCATCTACCCCTACCATTACCACCTTCATGGCTTTTTTTTTTAAATAACCTAAGCACTAGTCCTGTTTATGCCGTGCATATATGCATGGTGTGTGCCATTACATTAGCACAGTCACCTACTAGGGTCCACACACCCTTAATTCAAACTGACTCTCCCCATTCTAACAACCATCAATGGTCAATAGCTACCTAGCTATGGGTAGGGACTCATGGCTCTTTTCTCTCTCTATGCTGAAATAGCTCCTGGCTTGACCTTGGGCAGGTCTTGTGTGTTCAGGAGAGAAGCAGTCCTGTTGTTTATGGGAGGCACTGTTTTGTTCAAGTCCTGCCTGATGTCGGACGCTTATCTTTCCACACCTCTCATGCACCCTAAACCTTTGAGGGAAAGAAAGGATGTGATACAGATATCCCATTTATCACTGATCACTCCACAGGCACTTGCCTCTTCGCGCCATGGACTATGGTTAGGCTAGAAACTCACAACTCAAGGGCATCTTGTCTTGTCCTTTTACTTCTCACCTCTGCCCCTGTAGTATTTTGAAGCAAAGCCTAGACATATGCAAATATAATTCTACTCATTAACTTTTTGTACCTCTAAGAGATACGAAAGGCTAATAATCAAACAAACACAATTACAATATATCAAATACTTCTAAAACTTAAAATACTCTTCTACCTTTTATTAACCTCTAATGAGACAGTTCCATGAACTTGCTCAGCTCTGTCCGCAGCAAGTGGAGGGACACTTGCTAAGAAAGGATGGGTTTCACAGAACCATTCTGACTCCCATTTCCCTTCCCTGTTTCATTTCCAACCAATCAGAATGCCATCTTGCTTTTCCTCTATTGTGTGCTTGTAACCCACCATCTATCACTATATATTTTAAGAACCCCTTTGATCTTTCAGTCTGGTTTGGTGTGGTAGTTTTTCACTGGTTTTCTCGTTTTAGCTCATGCTCTGCAAAAATCTATACCAAACCTAAGATGAGATGTCAGAAAACTAAAAGTTCTTTTCTATTCCAAATTCTCTGGCAGCTCCTTATTCAGGTAAACTCTGAATTCCTCTGTGGTGACTTACCAGGACCCGAAGACCCTCTGTTTTCATTTACATCTTTGAGTTCCATTCTCACAGTTCAGGCTTAACTTCTATGTCTTCCACAAATCCAGTGGTGGAAGAGAACTTATAAATTTATTTTGTACCTTCTTGTTTGGAGCCCCATCTTTGATTTCTCTTGTTCAGTAAATTATAAAGAAGCAGGGAGGAGAGTAAGCGGTGCAAATACAATTTGACCTTTGGAGTTCTTTGTGAGTGGTCTTGGAGACAAAGGGACCTTGCTTATCTTAAACCTAGTGGCCGGCCCCAAATGACTTCAAACGCTTGATAATGAAAGACAGTGTCTTTCCTTGTCATTTAATGCATACAATCACCCTGAAATATTGGAAAGCAGTTTCCAGTTTTATAGATATTGTGGGGAAGGTCCACTATTCTCACTAAGATTGTTAATTAGCTTATGTTGAGAGTTCACCTATGTTTGGCACTTCAGACAGATGTTTATCCAAAACCGGCTGCCCAATCTTAGTCTCACGAAAGCAGCATTTTTCACACATTGATTTTTGAGTTGAAAAGGGGAAATTTTGAGTGTCTAACAATAATCTTTAGTGTTTCTAACAAGATGAAATTCTATGTTATCAATATATTTCACACCAGGCATTTAAAAATAGTTATATGTTCAGAGTTTTTTTTTTAGTGACTTCAATTCAATATGCATATTCCCAAAAGAGGTTTGAATAAGACAAAAATAACCTGAATACTTCACAGTGCCACCACAAAAATTGTATCTTGAAAGATGTGCTTCCCTCCCCTAAAAAACTAAAGACAGTCATGAAATAGAAATAGATATGAGTTTGCTCTAATGTCACTTGACATTTTAGTTGTAATTAACAGGACCTCTGGTATGAGCCTGCTTTAATTGGCATTGTAAAGTGTTTAAACACAGAGTGTAATAATGATGCTCAGTGGATCCTGAACATTCATCAGCTTACCTCATGTTCAGTAACTTATTACTTTTGCCATTTTTTTTATGTTCATAAAATTTCTTTATGATTTTATGTTCATAAAAATCCTTATTGCTATTTGGAATTATTATACTTTTTCTAATAGCAGGAAACCTTTCAATATTAATCAATTTGAATTTCCCCATGTGTGTTTTTGTGTATACATGTGTACATGCTCATGTGTGTGATGGTGTATGTGCCTGTATATGTACTTGCGTGTGTGGAGGCCAAAGGCAATTGTTCTTCAGGCTCTGACTACCATGGTTTTGAGACTACAGTCTTCCTCTTCCTGTAGCTTGCCAATATGTGAGCTTGGCTGGCAATCAAGCCCCCACCTCTGCCGCCTTACCTTTGGGATCATGCTCCGCATCAGGCCTTTTCGTTTGATCACGTGGGGTAGACCTCACACCTTCATGCTTGGCTTGCAAGTACTTCACTGACTTAGCCATATCTTGAACTCTGAATGTACTTCTTAGAACTGCATAGTTCCTAATTACATTTAGACTTTGACTAATTATAAACTTGGAATTTCCTTCACTACTGCCTCTGCTAAAGAGAATGGCAAGTTCAGTAGACTGTCATGGTACTGTACCAAGGTAATCTACTCTCTTGTATCAGGTCAGGGATCCATCATACTCTGAGATAACTTGATCTTAATTAAATTTGTAATCACATAAGTAATTTGTAATTGTAAGTTGGGTCACATTCTGAGGTATTGGTGACTAGCAACTTAACCTATGAACTTTTCAGGAAGGGGCGAGCACACTTCAGCTCTAAACATTCATTATCTGGACACTGCTCAGTGATAGAACTGTGTTCTCTCATTTGTCTTTAAAATCACCTTGTGAAAAAGTTAGTAATTATTGCCTTCACCCCAGGTACATCTCCAACACATCTAACAAAAATTTTTTGGTATATTTGAGAGCTTATACAGCTCCACACTCAACTCTTTAAGACTTGATTCTGGTCCCACAGCAATATAGCACCTTGAACCTAAAGCAAATGTTATGGCCAATGTCCATTGTTTCGGGAATACGCTGTGAACGCCTTGCCACCTCTTCCTTGCTTCATGCTCTTGTTTTGTGTCCCCTTTGACTCATCTTTCTCTACTGTTAAAGTTTTACAGTTTTGATCTGCAATTGAACATCATTATTCACTTGTTAGAGAACATTTTTCCCTTCTGGAAAGTCATTTGTAGAATACTCTATTCATCTTATTTCTCCTTAAAACTTTTCCTTTATTGGTCATTTTGATGGACAGAGAAACCAGCTCTCTTAAAAGAATTTGATTCTCTGAAATACAACTTATCCATATTTCTGACACTTTATCAATAAGAGTAAACAAAATGGTCTGGCTATGTAGTTAGACAGGTATCTATATATGTGTATTATTTCATGTCTCTGTAACTAAATATTTGAGAAGAAGCACGTACATGAGGAAGGGTTTGCTTGCCTTACAGTTTTAGGGGATACAGTCAGCCTCAAAGGGGAAAGTACAGCCGCATCAGAATGAGGTGACTGATTACATTGCTTCTGCAGTCAGGAAACACATACCAGCCAGGAAGAGGGTCTAGGCTATAAATTCCCCAGATCTGCCCACAATGACCCATTTCCTCCAAGGATACTCAAAGTCCTGAGCTTTTTGATCATTGGCCCTCTAATTAATTGTCCTTATTATGTTCTTGCCACATGAACAAAGTCCTGGGCATGTAGTTTCTGAGCACTATATGTCAAGGATTGCTTGATGCTGACCTCAACACTGAATTTCCTCTACTGACACTTGCTGTCTCGCTGTCTTTACGCTGTGGCATGTATATTAGCACTTTGGAACTTTTTCCTTTGACATTTTCTTGAGCACAAACATTTATCACTTTTCCTAAGCCTTACAAACCTAAATTATTTTTTGTCTTTTATTTTCTTTCTTGTAGATAATGGAAACTGAATTTTGAATAATGATGTGAATATTTTTTTCACCTTTTTATTAGCCTCTGGTCATTGGATTAAACAATGGGTTTTGTTGTGACATTTTTATTCATGTGTATAACAAACTTTGATCAAATTCACTCCTTCATTTGAATACTTTGGATACATAGCACATAAATATTTTGAAATCTTGCATAACAGTAATTTGTAACACTCTAAACATTAATATGTATAGTATAAGTAAATTCATTTTTTCTTTCCAGCTCTTTAATTTTTACTAAAACCTACTGCAGTTTTTAGTAGAAGAGTAATTTATAAATATCCATGCCTATTTTGTGGTACTGGTTGGTGCTAGAGCCCAGGGCTTTGCACATGTTTGCAAGTTCCTACCACATCTCAAGATCTTGCGGATTTTACAATTTTTAATCAGTTTTATTTCCATTTAAAAAATTTAAAAGTGTATTATTAATTAATTTATTTAATTAATTAATTCTCTCTCTCTTTCTGTGTGTGTGTGTGTGTGTCATGTACTTGCTTGCCATGGTACACACAAAGGTGTGAGAGAACAACTTGCAGGAGTGGCTTCTCTCTGACCTAAACTCAGGTCCTCAGGCTCATAACAAGTGTCTTTATCTCCTGAGCTGTCTAGCTGGTCTTTTATCCTCCTTTGAGATAATCACAGATTTAGCTACAGGTGATAGAAATGATTCCATTTTGCTAATGATGAACAGCTTTCAAAGTTACACTACAACATCACAACTAGGTGAAGATATAGACTTTATATCCACACTGGGCTGCCTTCTGCTTGGACACAACAGCCCTGCTGCATTTCTGCTTCTTATCCAACCTCCTCTGTCTTGCATACCATCTCCTTGGTAGTAGCAAACAGAAGTGTTCACTTATTTAACCCAATTTCAAGAATATCATGCTGTTGACAGAGGTTTCTATTCTGCCCAGTCCCGCAGCCGTTCATCCCAAAGAAACTCACAGAGGTCTACTACATTATTATAAACTTGTTGGCTTATTAGCTCAGGCTTCTTATTAACTCATATCTTACATATTAACCCATAATTCTTGTCTGTGTTATCCATGTGGCTTGGTACCTTTATCAGCGAGGCATTCTCATCTTGCTTTCTCTGCATCTGGGTAATGGCTGAAGACTGACCTTTCCTCTTCCCAGAATTCTCCTGTTCTCATCACCCCCCCTCTACTTCCTGCCTGTCACTCTGCCTATACTTCCTGTCTGGCTACTGGCCAATCAACGTTTTATAAAATTAAATTGTATTAAAACAATACAACTGACAAATCTTTAAAGGGTTAATGTGAGAGTCCCCTCTGTGTGCTGTGATTACCATTAGGGAATAAAGAAACTGATTTGGACCTACAGCAGAGCAGAACTTAGGTAGGCAGGGAAGGCTGGGCTGAATTCTGGGAAAAAAAGGGTGGACTCAGGGAGATGCTATGGAGCCACTGCTAGAGATAGATGTTCTGAAACTTTTCTGGTAGGCCACAACCTCGTGGTGTTATACAGATTAATAGAAATGGGTTAAATTAATATGTAAGAGTTAGCCAATAATAAGCTAGAACTAATGGGCCAAACAGTGATTTAATTAGTATAGTTTCTGTGTGATTATTTTGGGGTTAAGTGGCTGGGACAAATAAGCAGCTCCCTCCAACAAAGGGTATAAAATCATTGTCCCACAGCATTATGTAATTTATTTAATGTTGGTATTTTTTTCATCAAACAAAAGTTCCTGGATATTATAGAGACTTCTAGGCACTTGTGTCTTTCTTTTAATTGTCTCATAATCTTCAATGGCTTGAATGTACATAGAATGAATAATCATTTATCTGCTGAAAGAGATCTGAGTTGTTCCCGGTCTCTGTTTTTTATGAATGAAGGCACTGCAAATATATTTTTTTTTCTACAGATTTTGGTGTGAGCATAAATTTTAATTTCTCTGGGATAAATGCCCATGTGTGTAATTGCTAGACCATATGGTACTGCATGTTTCATTTTAGTGAAAATCTGCCATACTATTATTACAAATGGCTCTGTCATTTTGTTCCTACCAACAATGTGTGAATGGCCCAGCTTCTCCAATTAATATCAGCATTTAATAGCTATTAGTTTTTGCATTAGTCATTCTTGTAGTAGTGGTATTATTTGATTTTAATTTGTTTCCCTAATGATTAATGATGTTGAACATGTTTCTATGTTAATACTTTCACATTTTAACTTCTAAGAAACCTCTCTGAATATTTTTGTCCCACCTGTTAGGATGAACTTTTCCTACTATCATCTTTGAAGAGTTTCTCATAATTTTAGATAGTAATCTTCTATCATATATGTAATTGATAAGCACATTATCCATTGTTTATCAATCTGAACATCGTTTCCTTTAGCAGAAGTATTTAGGCAACTAAAGCTTTTCTCTGTGTTGGGGTTTAATTTCTCACATTTTCCTCTGTGATAGTTTTTGTTAGGGTGGCAAAATCTTGAGATGAACAACTTAGAATGAACAGTGTTATTAGGTAGCCAGAAACGAAAGAGATGGGGGTCAAATAGGTCCTCCCTGATCTGTGACAAGCAGTTTAGAGACTGAGTCATCTCCCTAGCCCACTAAGTACTTACCAATAGAAGCCAATATTCTTGGTCCTAGATTTATTCATTGTGTCAATGAATAAATGAAGAAAAGACTATGAAAAGCATAGTTTACCAGTTGGAGTCTTTCCTTTCAATATTTTGTTTTTGTTTTTGTTTTTCGAGATAGTGGTTTCTCCATGTAGCTTTGGTGCCTGACCTGAAAATATCTCTTGTAGATCAGGCTGGCCTCGAACTCACAGAGATCCACCTGCTTCTGCCTCCCAAATGCTTAGATTAAAGGCATGTGCCACCACCACTCAGCTTCAAAATATTTTTGATGGTGCTAAGCATTGTGAAGAATGACAAAGTACTTCTTCTGTATGGGCGGTCAATAAAAAAAAAAGGGCAGAAAGACAGGGCTACTGTTCTCTGAGCATTGTATGGTTATTGGTGGGTTATTAGAATGAAGGCCCTTCAACAGAAATATCAAGAAGAGATTAAGACACTGTATTGAACTCAACTTTCCTCTCTGCAGTTGTGTGAGAAGGAGACACTGGAAACAGAGAATGATTGCCTCACCCAGACAAGGCTCTGCATTCAATTGATAGAACAGTAAAAAATGAAAAATAAACAGAATTAGCAGCACTATTTTTACAAACGAAGAAATTAGAATCAGAAATTATACAAGTTTGAAGGATAGTCTCAAAGCTACTGAGCAGGGATGATACAGCAAAATCTAGGTAGACACCCCTCCAGCCAGAGGGAAGGACTGGCTGTGTGTCATTGGCTGGAGGTACCCCCACATTACACGATATTACTTAACCTAAAAAAGTTGATGCTCACAGTAATAAACTGGGTTTCTGCTTTGACTTGACTCCCTATCGTTTCTAATTGTCCTGCATCATGGAGCTGTGGAACGAGCGGATCGTGTATTCACCTTTCCTTTTCCTGGGGAATAAGGCTAAGGAGGCCTGGCAGAGTATAATAAGGGAGAATATAACCATGTTCATTTAGCACTGGGGTCTTAGAATAGGACGGGTTTTTGAAAAGGTCAAATGTATAAGCATGCGTTTACAAGCTTGATTATAAGAACTTAGCTATGTGGAAAGGTACACTTTTGGACCAGACAAAAGTCAATGATGAGTTTGACTTCAGGCAGGGGTTTTAGTTGATTACAGCAGAGGCACCCATATAGATTTTAAAGATAGGGTTTTATTCAGTTTTCCAGTAAAAGTGAAAAAATACATTTTTGTTTAGTTCCTGTCTTACTATGCATGTTCAGACTCCCCAACTGGTTAGAAGCTTATTTCGCTCCAGCGCTCATAGATGAGCTGCTGTCCTGACACTGGGCCTGGCTCCTGCTAGACTTTTGAACATAGTGAAAGTTTCCGTAGCTTCCTAAAGGAAGGAGCAGCAGCAGCTGGAATGAGATCATTGACACATATTTTCAGGCCTCACTGGTTCCAATTCCTTCCTTTCCTGGAGTCTAAAATTCTTGCAGTTCTTTGATTGAATGCCCGCCCTCTAGAAGCCTTTTTTTTTGTTGTTTTATTTTAAAGGTAACTATTTTAACAGGAAGTAGACATTATGTCCACGCAGCTCACATTTCCATATCTATTCATTTGATGAGAATAAGATCTTAACTCAGCAAAAGACAGGACAGTAAGGAGTCTGATGGCATGTGTGGTGGTGGTGTGGGTGAGACAGTGTCTCTGTGTGTGACAGTCTGCCTCAGTTCCTGCTTCCAGGTTTTTGCCCCAAATTCCTTTGATGAACTGTGATGTGGAAGTGACAGCAAGATAAACCTGTTCTTCTCCAGGTTGCTTTTGGCCTTATTGTTTTATCACAGCAGCAGAAACCTTAAATAAGTCAGCACATGTATATGCGATGGTGTTTTTCTGGTGGTGTGTGCGTATAGGTTTACAAATGCTCATGGCTTCCTGTATACACAACTTCAGGAAGAGGCTTTCTGGGATCAGACACTGATTGGATACGTTCACAAAACCAGTCTCGTTATTTTTAAGTCTAAACTAAGGAAGCATAAGGTTAATAAGAAACCTACTACAGCAGAATATTATTGCTTTAAAATTTTTATTAGCATATATTGAATGTACAAAAAGGATAGGTTTTAATGTGACATTTTAACCTATAATTATAAGATACAAAGTGCAACATGCTTTTAACATATTTCATGACCCTCTTGTTCATATGAACTAAGGACAGAAGAGAGATACTTGTCTTTACAGACTTTGATGAAGGCAAAAAATTGCATTTCAAGTCCAGTCTGTGTCATTGTCCAATTTAAAAAAAAGCACAATAGTTTTCGATAGAATGTGATCAAACCTACAGTAGTTACAACAGCTGTATTTAACCAGGTGGAAGCTGCATATAAGAAAGTGACCTCTCGCAAATCAGTTTTCTAAAGAAAGTTTAAACAAGATTTACTTTTGGGGCTGGAGAAATGGCTCAGCAGTTAAGAGAACTGATTATTCTTCCAGAGGACCTGGGTTCAATTCCCAGCACCCACATGGCAGCTCACAACTGTCTGTAACTCCACATCCTGGTATCCAACAGTCTCACAGAGACATAAATGCAGGCAAAACACCAAAGCACATAAAATAGAAATGAATAAATCATAAAAGGTTGACTTTTTGTATGTGTGTGTTTGCATGTATGTATGTACAGCACAGGTATTCCTGGTATCCATAAAGGCCAGAAGAGGTCACCGTAGCCCCTGAAACTGGAGTTAAAGACAGTTGTGAGCCACCGAATGTTGCTCCTGAGACATCTCTCCACCCTCCTAAACTAACTTTGATGAAGCACAGTCTATCATAGTGACAGACACAGATCTTAGGTTGCTTTGTATCTACTGTGTAAGTTCGCAGAGTTGCCATGCAGAGCATTTTCGTCTTCTCAGGCTCTCTCTCGGCTTCTTTCCCTCCTTCTGTCTTCTGCTTGCTGCTATGAAAGCCTCATCTCCCAGCTCTGGCTTTTCATACTTCCACCCTCTGGCCTTTATTCTTCCCTATGGCCATTTTCATTACGATCTTAGTTTTCCTATCTTAGCTGTCCTTTATATTTAACTTTTACTTTTTTCCCTTCAATTTGTTCAAAGGAATATATCTGTTACAGCCTTTAAAAAGCAACTGTAATAGCTGCATGATCATAGTCTTAGGCCATTTATGCTGCACAAATTTCATAACCTTTTTATCATTGTTTTCAAAACTTTTTCATAGGAAGTAATGTGACCACGAATGTTAGCTGAATTTTGACTGTTGACATGCAGTGAAATGGAGACAGCAAGGAACACGGAGAGATCACAGGCAGAAAACCCTTATTCCATTCTTGCCAAACTAGATCTCTAAAACTAGCATTTTAAGTAGGAGTAGGAGTCGTAGTTATGTGCCTTGGCCCGTTGCCCTGCACAGGGCTTTTCTCCCAGCCCCCACCTTTCCAGTCACTGTGTGAGGTTTTGGCCACACCGTTGGCATATTGATCACACATGTCAATTATGAAACATTTCCTCATGACACATTCCTCTGAAAGTGTATTTCTCCAATTATCTGACATCAAGATGATGAATGGCACAGTTAAGGAGCTTTTTTGCCCTTCTTTTCAGAGCAGCCCACATGAGTGTTTTCCCAATACTAATGTGGATGTATAAGTGAACACAGTCTCGTCTTTCCTCCTCTAGCTCACAGTAAACCTCAGAGAGTATTTATATATTAATAATATGTTCTGCAGTGTCCGTGCATGGCTCCCAGGGGTTTGCAGCTGTTGCAGAGTGGTAAGGAAATAAAGAAAGGTGAGATGGACATGTGGACAGAAGCTTCGCTTGAGTGCTCCGGCTTCTCTGATGAAGAGACACAATGCTCTGAAAGCCCAGTGTGCTTTTTTTTTTTTTAATATAGTGTTGAACAGGGAGGCACAGCTATTGGATACAGTTCAATCAAGGAGGCGTGTTATTACAAATAGATAAACAAGGAGACAGGTTTATGGTGTGCAGCTGGATCAAGGAGACAATTTAGCTAATCTGGGTAGAAGCAGCTTTTGTCGGGGATCATTCTTCAGGCTGGTAATAAGGAGGGAGGGTAAAGGATAGTGGATGCTTCCTGCCCACACCATCAACATCCACACTTGGACCAGATAAGTCTCATCCTGGGGAAAAGCTCTGCCATTCTTCCATGGGTCTGAGGTGCTAAGGATCCTTGACATGGGCCAGCTCATTTCATCAACACACATTCACTCAGGGCTGTCTCCACACTACGATTTTCTTTGGGAGATTTTTTGCGTTTACAAAACTTATAAGATGTTTATAAGAAGTAAGATTAGAAAGATATCATTGTTGAATCTGGGTGCTGGGGAAATCATATTTAAAGCAGAATTATTTATTCTCATTTATGTGTCTATGTGAGTGTCTGTGAGAATTAATGCCTCATGTGTGCAAGTGCTCCCCCCATGTGAGTGAACGCCATGTGTGTGCAAGTGTTCCCGTGTGAATGTCTGTCTGAGTGAACACCATATGTGTGCAAGAGTTCCCGTGTGAGTGTCTGTGTGAGTGAACAGCATGTGCAAGCGTTCCCATGTGAATATCTGTGTGAGTGAATGCCATGTGTGTGCAAGTGTTCCCCTGTGAGTGTCTGTGTGAGTGAACGCTATGTGTGTGCAAGCATTCTCATGTGAATGTCTGTGTGAGTGAATGCCATGTGTGCGTAAGTGTTCCCATGTGAGTGTCTGTGTGAGTGAATGCCATGCATGCACAAGTCCCCTAGAGACAGATGCAGGTGTTGGATCCCGTGGAACTGGAGTTACAGGCAGTTGTGAACAGTTTGATGTGGGCATTGGGAACTGAACCCTGGTCCTGTACTAGGACAGCAAGTGCTGTTAGCTGCTGAGCCATCTCTCCAGCCCCAGGCGTGTTTATATTGGTATTAACTTTGAAATATATTTAAAAGTTCTTGTGACACAAAGCTTGCAAATGCTTGTGGTAAGAACATACATGGAAACCCAGGGATCTGTGGAAGCCATGTCTTGTCACTGATTATTTTGTCTATCAGGAGTATTTCTCCACAGCAAAATATCTTACGGATCTACAGAATTGACAACATGGCAAGGACATTCTCTATATTAAGAATAATAGAATGTTTGAAAATTTGATTAAAAAGCTTTGTTGTTTTTATATTATATTACCCAACCCAAAATACCTCATAGAAGTAACTAGGAAAGGGTTATGTGGGTGCGAGCATCTCTGTGGCAGTGGGAGGATGTGGTACAGGCTGTCGACATGGCTGTGCCTAGAATTAGGAGTGGGTCCTGCCATGAAAGCCCTGTACTA
>LOEQ01005273.1:83044-105977 GCA_001685075.1 Bramus lutescens
ATGGGAAGTAGAAAAAGACAAGATCTCCTGAGAAAATTGGAAGCATGGGGACCTTGGGAGAGGGTTGATGGGGAGGGGGGGCAGGGAGGTGAGCAGAGAAAAATGTAGAGCTCAATAAAAATCAATAAAAATTTAATTATTAAAAAACTTAAATTGTTATCTCATTCTTGAGGCTTTAGGAGTCTCAAAGAAAAGGTTAATAGGCTTTCCGCCTTTTCATCTTTTCACAATATAGTTAGCATGAAATTTATGTCAATGAATTCCAATATATTAAATGCATAGAAAATGATAAAATTACTAGTTACGTAGGTGGTATTAGGTTAAAAAGTGGTTACAGTGTCTTCAAGCTGTTTGCAGTATTTCATTTGGGATCAGAAATTTCATGTTGTCATCTAATTTTGACACAGTAGGCACCAATAGAGCACCTCAAAGCCTTAGGGTTTTCTGCACTCATGGTGGGCGTGTGCTTGCCAGCTGGGTCCTTGGACTCAACATTTAGACCAGGTTGGAGTCTAAATGGCAATTCCCAAAGGAAAGCATATTCTGTATATCATTTCAACATATTCAATGTTTTAACTAAGACAGAATGATAACATTCATACCGCTAGGAATTCTTTACTATTAATAAATTTAAGCCTTCTTTTGCAAGCCTAGGGAAGTTCAGTGGTTGAAGCAGCACTTGCTGCATAAGCATGAGGATCTGAGTTTGTATTTCCACAACCTACAGAAAAAGTTAGGTGACTTGCCTGTAATTCCAGAAATCTGACAAGTCATGTACACATCCATAACGATACCACTAATCCCCAATTCCAAAATAAAATGCAAATTTTGATGATCTGCTTAATTTTTGTATATGTCTGGTCCCGTTTGCCGAGTTTCTTCTTCATGTTCCATGAAGGACAAAGACAGTTGGCCTGAAGATGGTCTAGCAAGATATTGCTTCACAAAGTATCACAAATGTTTATTTTCGCTGTCTCTCTTAGCCTTTTCATAGCAGTATAGTTCTTAGTTGGAGTGTGGGTTATTACTTTCTGAAACTCTGGCACCACTTGGTTTCCTAGTTCCCTTCCAGAATGCTTCTTGGAACTGTACTGGATTCTCTGCACGTTCTCCCACGGTGAACTGTGTGATAGATTATGTGCTCTTGTAAACCACTGAGGGAAGTGGGCTCGGGTTAGAACTAGATTCTTTAATGAGCAGTCACCTCCTCCAAGGAGGAAACACAGTTTAGTTCCTTCAAAATTCCCCCTTTGTGGTGACGACTGGGGTGTGCAACGGCAATAAAAATACTTTATCAAGTAGTTCAAGTGTGAACTTCCTAGTTGCTAATAAGTCCGACCTCAGATGCTGACCTTGAGTGATGTCATCTGATCAACATTCTTAGGTGTGTGCAGTCAATAGACTCCTTTGGAAGAATGGAGAAGTCAACCTCATTTCTATCTTTATGTTCCTGTACAAAAGCTCTATTTTTTTCTGAAGAAAAATGAGTTCAAATAGGAATCTATGCTCTAGGCTAATTAACATCAGAACAGCCCTGCAACTGGATGCTAGCACAGAGGCATTTTATAGTTCAAGTTTTCTGACAAGCACAGAAGATTACATGCACACACATTATCTAAAGTTCAGTGTTCAGAATAAATATGACTATAAATCCCATACCAAAGTTCAATGCATCAATAGTTTTATCAAGCATTTAGTTAATAACTGCAAAGGACATATGGCTAGTATTTTCTACCAGCAATCTGTGAGGGTATTATATGTGGTCCTTGGCCTAGATAGGTCTTTAGTGACAAATGACTTACTTAAAATAAACAGGTAAATTAAAATTTGATGCTCTAATGGAACTGACCTAGATCCTCTGCGTATATCTGACAGCTGAATAGCTTGGTCTTTTTGGGAGAGTCCTGACAGTGGGAGCTGGGGATGTCTCTGACTCTTTTGCTGGTTTTTCAGACCCTCTTCCTCATACTGGATCGCCTTGCCACACCTTAATACATGAGGAGATGCGTAGTCTTTCTGCAACTTGATATGCCATGTTTAGTTGATATCTGTGGGAGGCCTGAACAGAAATAGAGGAGGAGTGGACTGGGGAGGCAGAGGGGAGGTGGGGTGAACTGGGAGGATAGGAGAGAGGGGAAAGCGTGGTTGGGATGTAAAATAAATAAAAAAAATGGGCGCACTAATTTGTCATGCTTTGGGTCAAACCTGAAGGGCAGTCTCTGAATGCTGTCGGCATTTTGGGGAAGTGAGTTTAAGTATAGATTTGGGTACGGCATATGTAGGTGAGACAAGTTGGATGGTGGTTAATGCCCATGTGCTCGAAGGCCTGAAATTCTACGTCAGTAGGCTTATTCCATAAGCAGAAAACAGCCAGATAAATCAAAAAAAAAAAAAAGCAACCAACTCACCAACCAACTCCAATAAACAACCTTGTCCATGTAGTGAGATGTACCTGATCATATTATCAGAGGCTAACCCCAGTGATGTAAGCATGAGGAGGGGGCAGACAGAAGTTACATATGGTATTCGTGACAGTTGTGCCTGGGTCCCGCATAAGAGGAAGAAGTGGAAATGATTAAGG
Organism: Bramus lutescens; assembly: GCA_001685075.1. Classification (NCBI taxonomy): domain Eukaryota; kingdom Metazoa; phylum Chordata; class Mammalia; order Rodentia; family Cricetidae; genus Bramus; species Bramus lutescens. The sequence continues at coordinate 85,626 of LOEQ01005273.1, forward strand.
TTAAAGGGAAAAGATAGTGACATATTACCATCATTTGTGCGGGTCCTATTAGAGAAAGGTTTTGGTGGGGGAAAAAGGAAAGGAAGAAATGAGCAACGTAATTCCTTTGAGAATTACTTTCTTCTCTTTCCTGTGATCATAACATGTGAAGGGGAAGAGAAGGAGGGGTAGTTTGCCCCTGAGTCAAGGGAACATTGAACCCGGAAGAGTTCACAAAAGGAGTTGGCATGACTACTTGGAACAGGAACTTGACAGAGGCCTTCCTGGCAGGGTTGTTGAAACATTAATGCAGGTGAGTGATACAGAGACACAGAAACAGAGTAGCTCCAGGGTACTCTACTTGGGCGGGTTTTGTTTAGATATGATAAATGACCAGATGTGGATCAGTGCACCCTGAATACTGTAGGTGTTCTGTCACAGTGCCTCGAAGCCTCCCCAGCCACAGTGGTACTGACAGTGTAATGATGGATGCCGGCTGCATAGGCATCCTGAGCCCAACTCCATTGGCGTGCTCTTCTAACCGACTTGCCACATAGGTTATTTTGCCAAGTCAACCTGTACTTTTTTCTTGTTTGCTCATGAGATATAGTTCCTCCCTCCCTCACCTCCAGGATCTGCCCGTGGTGTTTGGAGACCAGCTGCAGCTGCCTTCGCTTTTAGTGAGACAGAAGAAGACATGATAGGTCAGCTTTTATCTGCTTAGCTCAGCATTTACTGCGAGTGGTTCTTCTCTTTAAACTGTAGGAGGAAATTACATACATCTGTTTAGAATTAGGAGCGACCTAGATGCCTACTTTAGACCAGTTGGTGTTGCTGTTAAGGCTCATAAAGATGCACCTGCCTCTGCCTCCTGAGTGGATTAAAGGTTTGGGCCACCACCACCTGGCTGTATCAGTTTTGACCGTCAACATTTTGAGTCTTGACCTGGTAACATGTAGTTATTGCAGTCTACTCTTAAGTGACTTCTTTAAATTGTCTATAAAAATTACATCTTATCAGCAACCTTCCCATTATAGAGAATACAGAGTGAAAACTGAGGGTCCTCTGTCATCATTTACATCATTTCTCATTAATCTCAGAGATGTATACTCATCTCACTAGTTTTTATAAGATAAATAATTAGAATATTCCTATTGCTCTGAAGCTCACCCTTTTTGTTCAACAGCGGGCTCACTATATCCCATGCCAGTAGGATAGATACCTGACGAATATTTACATAACACGTTTCAGGGGTTGGTCATGTATGTCTTACTTCCACAACAGGCATTCATTCTCTCTGTTTTCGCAAGGAAACTCTTATTTCTCCTACTATCTAAGTATTACTGATATCTTCTTTTGGCTACTGTTAGTATCTTCTCCATGTCATGGTATGGTATAATAAAAATAGTAATTTCATTGTCAACACAGTGTATGTGTCTGGATGTATGTGGGGTCATTTACACAATAACCCTTTTCACAACCACATGTCAAACTTTGATTTATTTTCAGGTATCTTGTACAATTTTTTAATTTCTTGACTATTTCTATATAGCCATAGTTCTCAGGTTGGAGGGTACATCAAATCACCCGGAAGGTTTCTTAAGTCCTGATTGCTGGGCTACAGCCCCCCAGACTCTTTATTTGAGCAAGTCTGGATTGAGGCCAGAGAGTTCTTATTTTAGTGTTTTCATGCAAAGCCTAGAGATCACGTTTTGAGGTCTGTAGACTCTCTATGCATGTCACATGTCCTATGATGTCTGAATCTTTTCTTGGTCCTCACTGTAAACTGCTCAGAAGAACAACACCATCTGAGGAGAGGGTTGAAATGGCTTTGATGTTCATGTCCTCCCAGAAATGGTGCCAGCAGGGTCTCTGAAAGTCAGAGCCAATGACAGCAATAGTCCTGCCAGGAGCTTCCACCTCAAACTAAGGAAGAGTTTCCGCAGGTGCAAAGGGTAGGATGGGCTATTGTTTCCCCGTTAAACTCAGTGGCATCACATGCTCTAAAGATTACAATCCCCAGCAGGTGCGTCATCTTTGAGAATGAAGGAGGGCATTATAATGTCACTCCTGGCAGAAAATATCTTTTTATTTATATTCTTCCCTTCCTGATGGGAGTGAAGCCAAGAAAAATTCTAAGTATGACATAAACAGATACATTCAGTCAAACACTTAAATTGTATCTATGTAGTAAACAGAAGTTCAGAATTTCTGAGACAGAATTTCTGAAAATTAGTAAATAGTTTCTCTACAAGTGAAGATTGCCTTATCTTTAATCACTGAGTTTATACAAGCTGCTTGCTTGTATATATCTTGGGTAGAAGAAACACATCACTAATAGATAATTATTCCAAATATAAATGTAATGTATGCACATAAAACTTTATATAATAAAATATTTATGCATGGAAATGAAATATAGGAGGTACCATAATTTAAAAAAAATATAACTTGCTACATAAATTAATGCATGATCAATGCCCTTTGAATCAGGAAAATGCACCGAGCTGATCAGTATTTGTGCTGCTCATTTGCTGGAAATATATGGAGAATTTTTACCATTTCTGGAAACGCTTGACTATTTGAACAATTCATTTTCAATAAGCTTGTACATATTTATAAATATGTGTACAGTTTTGGAAAATATGCTTGTTTAAGTTTTATACAAATGATATCATAATGGTGTGAATCGTTCTTCAACTTCCTTTTGTGCCATTATGATTTAGTTGTTTTAACCTCTGTGTAAAGTTCCACTCAGTTCCTGTAACTGTTAATTCTCTAGCATGGATATTCAGGTTCTGTCCTTTGTGTTGATGGTGCTGGGGATCCATCCCAGGCCCTAGAGCATGCTGAGACCATGCTCTACCACTGAGGCACCCTCCCTGCACTTGTTTTCTGGGTGCCAATGCTAAAGTTCTTCAGTGAATTTTCTTGTTGCCTATTTTCTTGAGCACGTTAAACACAGAGTCAGGAAGTGAATCTGAGCTGCACACAAATACCCAACTCCACCAGCTGGTGACAGATTGGTCTCCGAATAGATTATATCAGATTAAATTGCCACAAGAATTGCATAAATGTTGTTTGACATTTTCCCCCACTCGTGACAATAGGAGGACTCTAAGGGGTCCAGCTATAAAGTATGAATTTAAACTTCATTTTGATTTTGTTTATAATACCTAGTTGTGGCATAGACACTGGCCATGCTACTTATTTTTATTAATTTCTTAGGTTTTTTATGTCTGTGAATTGTGCACTTATAGCCTTTGCCAATTTTCTCCAGCTTTGTCTTTTATTGATTATTGACCCCCCAGTACAATCTAAATAGCTCTCATATTTTGGTTATATATTTTCAAATATTTTAAAAGTTTTATGATGTGTCTTAATTTTATTTAATAGTAATTTTTTGAATTGAAGTTTAAGATGTGTTGTAATGAATATTCAAAATACTATTGGGTTTTCCAATTAGTCTTGCTTATCTTTTCCTGTAGATGTTTTTGGAGGGGGTTTGTTGTTCTGTCCCAATAGCCTCAGAAAGTTTTAAAATTCACTTTTTGGTAGGTCTTCTTGTGAAATTATTATATATTCTGAAGGCAGCATACATTAATTTATGTCTCTATATAAATTTATTTCACATGGATTTTTAACATTGTTCACTGAGTCATTTATCCTTGGCACTAATTGGTGTGTTTGGATTTGAGTTTTTACAATTGTACTTAGAATTATACTGACTGAGACACTGAAGATCTGTAATTCTTGACTTGATCACATTCACAAGCTTGTGTGTTTAGTATCTGACTCACATTATCGATCTGTGAGAACATGTGTGTGTGCAAAGGCAGAGATGGGTGTGGCACAGAGAACATATTGCCAGAGAAGTACCTTTATATAGTCCGCTCACTGATCAAAGTTTCACTTATGTTAATAAGTTTCCCAGAAACATATGAGATAACTCCATATTACCATGGGCTTTGGTAGTGATGGCTGACGTAGGAGGGTCATCTGTCTATGTGTTACTTTCATTGGTTAAGCCAGCCCGCCGCTCCTATTCGCTACAGATGGCGGTGGGGCAAAAGACGTAAGAACGGAGAAAGGATGTTTAATTCTCTTCCCCATCTGTTGGTGGAAATTTGGTGGTGACGGTGAGTGTAACATGCAGCCCTTTGTGGCCACGCTTATATGAGCATAAGATCTTAGGAAGAACTAAGGGTGAGGAAGGGTATGGGGCAGGCATCAGTCAGATTTCTGTGCTGTACTCGAATCCTGGAGTGAGTTACTGCCGTCTGAAAAAGCAACTCAAGTACTAAAGCTACCATTCGTGTGTGTGACAGTTTCACTGAAGGAATAGCAAATGTTTCTGATATTACAATGTTCACTTCTTTTTTTTTTAATGACTCTGGTTAATTGGGCTTTATGTCTTCTCCTCTTCAGGTGGTTCTTTGGAGCAATCAAAAGAGCAGATGCAGAAATGCAACTGCAGTATTCGGAAAACCGGACGGGAGCCTTTCTGATCAGAGAGAGTGAAAGCCAGAAGGGGGACTTTTCCCTCTCAGGTAGGGGCATTGCTCTGCGGCGTGGAATAGGAGTTTGAAAGTTTGAAGTCAAGAGCTTTCTATGGGAACTTGAGTGTGCTAATGATAGATTTTCAAGATTTCTCTTATTCACAATTTCACCAAAATTAAACCCGCTGAACTTCTCAAGAGTAACGAAAATTGGATAAGAACTCCTATGACTAGACCTTTCTCTAAACAGTTCCCAATATATGAACTATTCCTAAGAAATGAAAAGCCCAGGGGTCACATGGTTGGGGTTCGCATTGTCTAGTATCCTTCTGGAGAAACGACAAGAAGGAAGAAAAAATGCACTATTGTCAAACCAACCTTGTAAAAACTCAATTTCTCTTTCTCTTTCCTCCTTCCCATTTTCCCTTCTATGCTTTTGCTTGTCTTTATCTGATAAGTAGGAAAAATTGAAATGTTGGATGAAAAATCGTTTAGTCAACCTACTAGATGCATAATTTTGCCAAATATGGTTTTTCAGTTCAAGGCAAAATGCGTCGCTGTACTGCCCTAAGGAAAAACAGAAACTTGGGGGACTTAAGATGCATCTTTACAACTGTAGACATGCATGTCTGCTTTCACGAGACTATGTTCCAGGCCAGATGCAGCAATGCAGAATATCCTTGCTTAGAGTTGCCACAACAACTTGCCTCTAGATGTAACACTCTCTCTCTTGCCACGTATCCTTTTAAGTATGTGGTCTGTTTTTCTGACTAGATAAAACCTATTTGGGGGGTTCAGAGAGATTTTGTTTCCCTTCATGTCTGTTTCCCTGTTTTATGTTAGTCATGATCTTGTGTATTTCATGATGTCTTCTTGGCTCATTAGAAGTTACGTTGACCTTCACAATGTCACCTTTTAAGAATTCAGACAGGAACTCTGGCCAGGTTGTGCAAATTTGGCATCTTTCATCCTTCCACAAACCTGTGGTCTCAAAGTTTGGGAACACAGGTTGGCACTAGGAAGACTCAAGGGCATTGATATAGGTGATGCAGACACAGATTTTATATTGTGCCGTATCCAGTGTCCATCCAGGCGACGACATTAGCTGGGTCTTGCTTGGCTTCTTAGTCCATGCCTGAAGGGAAGCATGAGGATTAAGAAATGGAAGGTAGAAAAATTAAAGATATAAAGGACAGAGACACAGGATAGAGTCAGGAGGGCAACCCAGTGTGAATACTGAAATTCATTCCATGTTTATTTCTCATAGACATTATATATCTCAATCCAAAGAGGAAGACAAGAGGCTTCTTTACCATGATACAAGGAACAAACAAAGTAATCACGTTCTCAATACCCATAGCATCAAGCAACCACACCCTAGGTCAGAACATCCTGTTAGTAGTCACACCTTGAGTCAAACTACCTGTCAATAACCTTGAAGGAGCAAGAATAGGCCCGAACTTTCTGACCTTTGCTCAAGGTGGAATGAATCCACATCCATGGGCTCCCACAGTGTTGGGTCTGTACTTCAGCTCCTGAGGATTCTGGAACTGAATTGATATGGTATTCGAAGTTCAGCTGAACACAGCCTCTTTCCTGCTCAGCACCGTGGATGAGGATGAGGATTGTTCTGATTTTTATTCTTGAGATATCCCTATGCGTAATGATCCCAGATTTTTTGAGATGTTCCTGACACTTAAAGCAGTAATGAAATCATTTAGTATTGGGGTTGTTTACTCAGAAGAGATACCCTGGCAGATTGGGACTTCACAGTAGTACACGCCTGTGTAAATCTAGGTGGTAGAAGTAGAAGCCAATATTTTATATAATAGCTTTACTCCTGGTAATGAAGCAAATGTATATAAGAAAGAAAAACATTTAAAAGAGCAGTCTTGAATGTTATCTATTGGAGATACATTTTCAACACTGAAAAACTCTTTCTACTGTTTTTTTTCTCTAATTGACCTATATTTATTTATGTTTATATATTTATGCATGGACATTTCCATAAACAGGAAATAAAAAAAGATCTTGTAGTCAATGAAATATATATCTATGTACATCTATATTTATAACACAAACATGTATGTTTATGATAAACATATGGGCACATATAATTATATGTGTGTGATGTGAAGTCATCTATGGTTTGTGATATTTTATTAATATTTCTGCATGCTCTTATTACTTACTCTGCATTACCATTTTAGAAGTTACATAACTTTACATTTGCATGAGAGAAATCATTATTTTTTATTTGACTTGTTTCATATTCTATACATTGTTGTTATTTTCAATTATTTTTCTATTACAAAAATGGTCCACAGGGAGTCTCTTAAGATTAATATTTGAATATTTTCATTAAAATAACATTTTCACAGTAGGAAAAATCAAATCATTTAAAATCTAGATATTGAATAAAAGGAGATATAAGAGCATTCCTTTTTTAAGTGTACCCATATTTGTTGATTTGCCTTTCTCATTATTTATATATCCAATTTGGTCATAGTTGCTTATTAAATTTAAATTAAATGCTTCATATAAGCTAAAGGTATAGAAGAATATTTCCATGGGGAAAGCAAACTGAAAGTAGAGTCACCTGACTCATATATATCTTTGAATAATGCTGGGGCTACAGTGACTCTTCAGAATATTCTCTACAATGAGTATTCTGGAACAAAACAGCTTGAGAGGCTTAGGAGAGAATTACAAGGATATTGGCTGCTGTAAGCCGTGAATACTCCAGAGCTTGCTTATGGTCTTAGGAAGCACTGTAGAACTGTTTTGGAGACCAGCAAATCATTATGGATTCTTTTTCAATGAAGTCAAACAATTTAGAGCCTTTTGAACAAATTATCTGATTGCTGTGTATTCACAGGGGATAAAGTATCTGATTATGTTCTGCTGAAAGGGAAATTCTCTTATAAGTTAGAAGGCTATGCAATGGAGAAATGGAAAGAAAAAGGGCTTCAGTAGATCCACATAAGACAAACAAACAATCCAATTTCTGACAGCTGATTATCACTAAGGAGCATCAGATGGACCACCCATAGATTGATTTCTTAGTGCAATTGTCTTCTTAATCAGCTGGACTTGATGGTCTTCAATTTTGCTGACTTCTGTGCCATTAAAGGAAGTTAAACAACATTCCTTTTCTATCTTTGTCCCCCATATGACTTTTCTTTACAAGTGTTGTCTTTATTCCTTGGGCAGCAATGGCATGCAGCTGTCAGAGAAGAGCTTCATGACAGAGCATGATTTATTGAGGCTGGGGAAGCTCTGGAAAGCAGCAGCCCAAGGTTGGGGTGGGTGCTAATTGGATTGTTGTGATCTACACATGGTTGTCAGAACTTGTGAGGTCTGAGGAGATCAGAAAAGAGACTTAGGGCCATGACACCTCTCATAAAAGCGAGACACTAATTAGCTATGAATTACAGTAGCGCTTTTGGATATTACAAATTATACATGGTAGCCAGAGAATCTGTCTTCATTAGACACATGGCAGGTAGTTTTAGTGGCTCTATTGTTATTTGTCATTGGTGGTGAATTGTTTTTCTGAAGAAAAATATAGAATTCTGACTGAATGTCAACTGGCTTGGCTATTTCTTCACATCAATCAATTACTTAAAAGGAAATTATTATTGCTATTGCCATTAATATTGATATGATGTTTGGTGTCTTATAAAACATTCGTAGTCTTGTTTGATGCATGGAGGCTGCCCTTGTGCTCGGAATCAGTTTGTATTACAAGGTGGCAGTGGAGGAAGGACTATTCCTGCCAGATGCCAGAGTTCTATTTTTGGACTTGTAGGGTGAGTGAGTAGTACAGGTATTGAATGTGTGTGTGTGTGTGTGTGTGTGTGTGTAAATGGACCTATATTGTTCAGAGTCATGTATCCATGTTGAAGACTTCAGGACCTTACTCTATAAAGAGATATTTTAGGTAGAAGATGATTGACCTAATCTGTGTTATAGGTAGCATATTACTTCTTATTTGTTGCTGGGACAAAAATACATTAAATGAAGCATCTTAACGAAGGGAGGGCTTTTTTTTTTTTTTGGAGACAGGGTTTCTCTGTAGCTTTGGTGCCTATCCTCCTGGGTGCTGGAAGTAAAGGCATGCACCACCACTGCCCGGCCTGGGAGGGCTTATTTTGCTCTATAGTTTGAAAGGGCAGTGCATCATGATGGGGAAGTCCTGGTGGCCAGAGTGTGAGGTAGCTGTTCATATTGTGTCTGCACCAGAGGGAAATGACTGCTGTCCCTCAGCTCTCTTTCTCTCTTTTCCCTTTTAGCTAGTCTCTCATCTCAGCCTATGAGATGGTTCCAGCCCCATCTTTCGGGACAAGTTTTTATTTTGTAGTTGAATCTCTCAAGAAAAGACCTTGCAGATATACCCAGAGGTGTGTCCACTGGGTGTCTCTAAATCCAGCCAAGGGGCCAATGACAATTAACCTCCACAGCGAATTTGGTGAGATGCGTGCATGAAAATTTTATAATAGCAGTCTAGAGAGAAGAAAGAGAGGTGAGCGCAGTGGCATCATTTGCTGCTATCTGAAGTCACAGGTGGAAGGCCAATCCATTTTGTGGATGTGGGTGACATATCCTAGGCTCTAGGCTGCATTGTCATAACAGCAATCTCCCAGTGTTCCTCTCTTTTTTTCTAGGGTGAGTATAGGAATGTGGACCTAGAAGTAGGGATTAGAAAATACTTTGGTATTAAGCAGTCTGTTTTAGTGTCAACTATTTCCATGCTTGTTTCAAAATTCCAGCGCCTATGAGCTTCATACACTATTTAATATCAGTTTCTCTTGGCTTAGGAGAGGCAACCATGGGGCTATAGGAAGCTGAGTTAAAGTATATCCCATCTTGATGTTGGGTCTTTCCCAGTGGGCTCTTTACGATGTAATCTAGAGAGTACTCTTAAGCAGTCCTATTTTGTCTCCACAAACACCAGCCTGAACCAGGATAGTTATGAAAACTAGAAAGAAAGAAATGGGTCTACCCGTAGATGAGCTGACAGGTATTGGTGGTTGATCAGATATGGAGTAAAAGAGGCAGAAGGATGCCTGTCCCATGTCTGACAAGCTAAGTGAATTCTGTAGGAATGGTTCAAGTGGTTTCCATCTGGGCTGAGTGTAGGTTCTTGGTGTTCTGTTTGAAGAATTGAAGAAGCACACACAGAAAGCAGAATAGCCCAGTATTTTATCCAGAAGCCAAGAAAAGTGCCGAATAAATGTTTTGCAAAGAAACTGCAGGTCCTTAGATAGCAAGCAGTTCAAGGATCTGGTTACTGTCCTGAGTCTCTTCCCTTTGTAGGTCTAGGAAGAGGAGTTGGTTGCTAGGGGCACAGTGTAGGTAGTTTGTATTTTGATTGGTAGACTTGGATTGTGTAAGCCTTTGTTCATCAAATATTTCCTTTCCCACAATGCGTCTGATCTTAAGCATATGTATGCCCAGTCATGTGTAGGATATAAGATGGCAAATTGGAAATTTTAGCTAAGAGTTCACTCAGAGGACACAGCTTGCCATAATGCTCACATACGTCCAACAGCCAGGATATGCTTTCAGAATTGGCCATGAAAGGAGAATTACTGAAGATTTATAGGCAGCTCTAGATTGGAGTGATCGGTTACTCTTTGGAAAGCAGGGTGTGTGAAGCTCGCTTGATGCAGGTGTTGGTCCCAAGTTTCTAAGCAATGTGTTGGGTAAAGGGCTGTGAGTAGCAGAGTCCTAGGTTGCCAAGCTACCCCTTTGTATCTTGATCCAGAAAGGCAGAATCGTAAGGAGAAAATGGAGAAAAGGAGGGTAACCTCAGAGGTGGTGTGGGCGATTTGGGGTGAACTTAGCAGTAACCATCATTTCTTTAAAATTTTTCATTTTCGTTTTATGTGTAGGCATTTTTTTTTCTTTCTGAATTTGTATTGGTGCCCCACTTGTGTGTTTGATGTCTGAGAAAGCCAGAGGAGGGCATTGGACCTTTGGGACTGGAGTTGCGAACAGCCAAAAGCTGTTTTGTGTGTGCTGGGAATTGCTGCTGGGTCTTTGTGAAGAACAGGCAGTGCTCTTAATCACTGAGCCATCTTTCCAGCTCACAGTATCTCCTCTTCTTCCTCCTTCTCCTTCTCCTCCTCCTTTTCTTCTTTGAGTTATTTCTTTAAACAACTAAGTCATTTTAATTGAGCAGAGACTAATTGAGAATGAGAAGTTTTCAAAATCACAAGTGGTTCAGACTTCTTTTAAAAAATAAACTTTGAGTAGCATTTTTCTATGATAAAATGATAAAATGTCATTCCTCTCGTCATGTCGGTCCCATGGAGTATATAAGAGTTATTTATGGTAACTGTGAAGCTATTTTGTGAGACTATAAGGTCTAACCTCTTTAGAGAGACCTACCTATTTTTAACACACACACACACACACACTCACACACACTCTCTCTCTCACATACACATATACACGTATACACACACACACACACACACACACACACACACACACACATATATTGTAGAATTCATAGAACCAGAGAGTTTTATCCTCTAAAATATTTGATGGTCATAGCTAGAAGTATCACATAAATGGCAGAACTACCTTTTCAAGAAGAGTATCACCTCATGTATGTTCGTTGAGAATAATGTCCACACATGGAAGAGGCCAGCATGATCTGAAGTGAGTTCCTGAATACCGCAACAGGGGATTAATCTGAGTGATGCTTTAGAGTCCTAATATAGTATCCATTTACACATACCTTATAAATTAATGTTAAAGATGATTGAAAGATGATTGAGACAACACCAATCCCTTTAGAAAAGATGTGCATCCTTTACATTGACCTTTTGTGTTGCCTCCATGTTGCCATTGTATCCTTCACTGGACCTTACATGTTCTTCATGTTGAGCTTGTGTGTATCATTTTCATTGACCTGGTCTTTATCTTTCCTGTTGACCTGGTGTTCATTCTTCACAGCGAATCTACATACATAAAGGCTTTCTTATTTATGAGCAGCCATTCCACTATGTGTAAAAAAACCACACTTTTCCCAGTGGATTATGAGGACAGAGAAACTTTGTTGCTGCTTCTTTTTTATGATTCTCCTCTCCCTCCACACTTTCCGAATAGTTTATAAAGAACTGTCAGTAGACACTCAAACGTGCTCTTCTTCATGCTGTAGTATCTGGGAATAATGAAAAACAAGGCCAGTGACGCTTCCTTAAGCCAGCAAGCCTGGATCTTGCAAGATCACAAGTAATTCTCTTGCCTTTTATGCTTTACATTATTTTAGAAACATGGTTTCATATCCAAAGGTTAGCGTTTTTCAAGTAATACAGCTGTGCTATAAGAGAAAAATGGACGATGTCATTCCTTAGTGTGACCCCTACCTTGCCTCCCATCCTGCCAGGGCCAGAGTCCAGACTCAAACCCACTTCACACACCCTTCTTCGCCACTGTTATTACTCCCAAAGTTTCCAGATATGCTGAGTCACTCATGGCTGACTCTTGCCCCATGGTGAAAGCCTCCATGTTTCATTAGCAGTCTCCTGAGTCATCTATTCATTCTTCATTGAAAATTAATGTGAACCCTGTGGCCACTAGAGTTTGCCATTAATTCCATTACTATTAACCACGAATGTAAATACAATTGTATATTTCAAGCATGAACAAGTTTCAAACGACTTGGAAATAATTTGTTCCTTGAATTTATTAAGCAATGAAACTTCTATGGATTCTGGGAGCATTTGATGCTGCTTAAAGATATTTTGCTTTTTTAAAAAGTGCACGCACTGCAGAAAGGAACTCTTCTGTTAATAACTCCACTATCTCATATAGAATGTATTAAATTTTAAACATGTTGGTGCCATCTCAGAAAATGCCTTTTAATTAAAGTCGTAATTTAGTTGTGTTCGGCTTAATTGCAAATATCATTGACGGTAATAGCTAGTGACTTTCCCGTGGGTTATGCTTCATGCTGCCCTCCCCTAATGTTACTACTGCTATGTTGTGTTTCAAATGCTTTAAGTACTCTATAAAGTTACATTGGCATTTTATTATGGCGTCCATGGATTTGTGCTTGTGTGGGTGTGCATACACATACAGATATACAGGCAAAACACCCTGCTTCTCTCTAGAGTGCTGGCTCTTGGAGAAGCTCTTACTGAGACTCATTCTTGTGTTTCTGGATGCTGCCGCATTGTTTGTGGGACTTTCTATCTTTCCTTCTCCTGCTTTTTTCTGAAGCCATAAAGTTGACTCATTGAAGTCTTCTGGTTTTGAATACTCTGTCATGTTTATTGAAAAGACTCTCCGTGGTGTCATTCTGAGCTACTTGAAGGAAAATGTCAGAAATGTTCCACGTTGTTGCTCTTTGAATGGAACTCTACAAGAATCAACTTCCATTATTAAACTGATGTCATACGGAGTTCAGTGAATTTAATGCTCTTGTAGGTCATGATACAATGAACCCCTTTCCTTTAAAATGTTTATTTCTGGAAAATTAAATTGTTCTTTTATTACGTTTTGTCAATGGTTTCTGAAGGAAGCACCGCCCTGCTTCCCATTCATCTACTCAGGAACACATTAAGAGTGACAGAATCTTAGCAGCCCTGTAAACTCTGCCCATTCATAGTGATTTGGGAGAGTCACTATGTTAGATAGATTCCACCCACCTCCTTTGTTACCAGAGTGTAGATAAGTTGCTATGTACGTGGCTGCAGTTAAGGGCAAAGCAGGACGAAGGTGGGAGAATTCTTTAAGCTGCACTCAGCACGTACCCTTGCCTGCTTTAGAGAGGAACGACGTATTGCAAAGACCAGGCAGCTGAAGCTTTTCTGCTTCAGTGGCAGCAACTACAAGGCCGTGGAGTTGTCTATGTGTAGTGTCCTCCTTTTCTATGTCTGCATGGGACAGCAGCTTTCATCCCAGCAAATGGGACTCCCGTTCAAGACAGAGAAGTGGCACTAGTGTTGTGCACACTGGTCTGTGGAGCCGCCCTGCAGGAAAAGAGCAAGAGCTCCAGCCTCTTGTGATTGTTTCTACACATTCGTCTGATTAAACATTAACCCCTGAGCATTGCCCTCACAGTCAATTTAAGGTGGTTTTAAACCACAAAGCATTCGTTTCTCACTGTTCTTGTGGCTGGGGAATCTGATATAAAGGTGCTGGGAGATTTACTGTCCAGAAAGGGCTATTTTCCCGCTTGAAAGATGACTGTCTCATGAGACAGAGGCAAAGCCCTTAAGTTCTTCTCATTGCAACGTCTAGAGGACTCCATGCTCAGGATTTCCTGTAATTATCTCCTGAAGGCCTCACCTCCAAATCCATCACTTGGGAAATTAAAGCTACAAAGTGCGAGTTTTTGATTTGGAACAGGCAAACCTTCAGGCCATATTTGTTGCCAAGTATTGAATTATGTTTCCCTTTAACTTTTCATTAGTTTTTGAGAGTTTCATACAATGTGGTTTGACCCTACTCTCTCATCTCTGAACCCCTCTTATTGCTGGTAGTCACAGCAGTGGGTAGAAGACCCGCCTGCCTAGCAAAGTGAGGCTGGATGCCTACTCCTCTGGCACATGTCAGCAGGCTGGGTGCTCTGGTGCTCCACGGCCTGCACTCATGGAGGAACTGTACACGCATCTCATGGAAAGACTGTGTCTCCTGCTAACGTCAGATGCTGCACCCATAAAGCCTCACCAACTTGACTGCCCAAACACAAGCTGAGGAAGGATTACAATAGACATGCCAAAGTAGATGGGAAAAGTACCCAAGGCATCAACCCGACCCAAAGAACTCAAGACAGCTAAGGAACGCTAGCAGTGGAAGAAACCGTTTTCCTCGGGGAAGAGCACACTAACTGGCTGTCCAGTTCCAAAAGGTACTGGGAATGGACATACACATAGCTTTAGAAGACTAAGTGCATTATATTTAGGAACATATATGGACATACATAGCCATATATGTATGTAACAACTATGAATGAAAAAGGAGGCCATGAATTTGAAATCAAGCAAGAAGGAATATGTGGGAGGGCTCAGAAAAAGGAAGGGAAGAAAGAAATGATATGGTAATACTATAATCTCTAAAACAGAAAATATTTTTAAAAAAGAGAAAGGCAATAATTCTGCAGTAAAAAATTTAAAATAAACATGAGAGCTTTTGGAAAGGGGCATTTCTAGCAACAAAATGAAACTTCTTCAGGGTAAAGAATTTCAAATTTCTTGGTCATAGAATAATTAATTTTTATGTAAAACAAAGTTTAGGAATAAAAATAGTAGCATATGAAATGGTGAGCAATGATGTAAAGATAGAGAAAATATTTACTAAAAGGAGAAGAAGAAAAATTTGAAAGCATTTGATTGGAAATCCTGGAATACAAGAACGCAAAACTTCTATGTAACAAGGCCTAGAAAGCACCAGGAAATGATGGTGGGTGATAGACAGAAAATTGTCCCTGTGGTTAGCATTTGCTGAGTAAAGCGTCTCCTTGAAGAGCTCAGAGGAAAGCCAAGGAAGCAGATGGAAGCCGGGAGGACAGCTGTCACCTAAGCGCAGGCGTATCTCCGGAAGTTGTTGGAGTAGATGGACATGATCGTAAGTAGGTAACAGAAGAAAAGTTCCCTAGCATTTAAACCCCACTGCCTAAAATCCTAGTCTTCAGGGAGAAATGACTATTACATGTAAAATATGTGAAAATCTCTCTATATCTGATACCTTTTACAAATACTTTATATCAAAAATAAGTAAAAAAATCATGAAAATCCAGAAGAAAAATAATATCAAAAGATTAAAAAAGTCAGAATTCTCTTTTACACCATTAAATATGGAAAGGATCACTATAAAGACATAAATTCTGATTTCATAATCATAACTCTTCAGCTCAATTTTATTAATAAAGTTGATAAACTGCATAGTTTTGCCTTCGTTCTCTAGCTGTTGACATTGAAACAGTTGTGTGCTCTTCTCCCATTTCTGTGTCTGTCTACGTGTATCTGTTTCTTCCTCCTTTAGCTTTAGGGTTTGTTCACATATTCCTCATTACTACAAGCTTTGATTAAACTCTGAGTTTTTTATAGTGATAGAATGACGTCATCTATGATAGCATGCATACCCTAATATCTTCAAATGTTTTTCTTAAGTTCTTTATTTGCTTTGGATACAACAGAACATTATCAATGTTACTGTATTATTAAATCTTGTCTAGGACCCCAAAGAGGCATTTAATAGCCCCACTTTACAACCACACACACTCCTAAAATTGCCATTTTAGCCTTTCCTGGCCTCACTTAAAGCAATGTATCTCACACTTGATTTTTTTTTTTCATTATTGCTGTGTTGTTTTTTACTGTTAAACTGGCATAGACAATGTCAGGTTTCATTCCAGCATTTTTGTGTTTATGTTATGTGCACTGGTGTTTCATTAGCATTGTGTCTCTGTGAGGGTATTGGATCCCCTGGAACTGGAGTGACAGACAATTGTGAGCTGCTATGTGGGTGCTGGGAATTGAACCCAGGTCCTCTGGGACAATAGCCAGTGCTCTTAAATGCTGAGTCATATCTCCAGCCCTGTTCTAGCATTTCAAAACAAGTTTGTTGTGTTGATTCTCACGCCCCTGCTCTTCCTCTCACCAACCCACCCCAGTACTTTGCCAGCTCTTCTTCATGTCTCTATTTCCACAGCTCTGCTTTGCAGCTCTTCCCACCTCTGTGGCTCTCCTCTCATTTCACAGCCTGTGCTCACACCCCGGTTATACACATGAGTATGAACACCGTATGTTAGAGTTTACCTGTGAGCAAGAACATGTGGTTTCTATGTATCTGTGTCTGAATCACCTTGCTGCACAGAATACTTTACAGATCCATCCATGTCTCTCCAAGTTTCACTTTTTTTACAGCTGAATAAAGTACCACTGTTAAAGATGACAGTTTTATTATTCACTCATTGGTTTAGGGGTGTCTAGGCTGGTTCTATTTGCTTGCTATTGTGAATAAAGCCACAATAAACATGGAAGTGCAAGCATCTCCATGGTGGAACTGGGCCCTCTGTGCTCTAGAGTGGCATAGCTGTGTCATTTTTGACAGACCTCCATACTGATTCCCACAATAGCTGCTTTAGGTCACACTCCCAGCAACAGTGAGTAAGGGTTCACCAGAGTTTGCTTTGGCTCTTTTCCGAATTTTATTGCCATTCTGACAAGGGTGGGGTGGAATCCCACAGTAGTTTTCACTTGCATTTCCATCCATCCTTTGATGGATAAGGATGCTGCACCTTTGTAGAAGTATTTACAGTTCTAGGGTCCATCATGTGACCTTAAATTAGCCTTTGCTTCCTGTCGGGGTTACACCCTCTTCTGTGATTAAACTTTTTAGTCTGGTTTTCACAATGTTTTTACTTTCTCTGAACAAAGCACATAACACTAGGCAGACAGATCTTTGAGTATGAGGCCATAGTGAGTTCCAGGACAGCAGGGTGTCTGTAAAGAGTCTCTGTCTTTAAAAGGAAAAACAAATGAAAACAAACAAAATTCCCCAAACCAAAACAAAAACAAAAGTTATTTTTCTGTTTAGATAATGTTCATTCCTAAGAACTTCTTTACTTTTGAAATATATATCAGACTCATTAAACTGAGAATGGAAAAATGATCTCTTCAACCCATTTTGAACCCTCAAAAAAAGAAAATATAGATCAGTATATTGTTTATCCATTACCACCCGCACATTTAAATAACTACAAAGATATTACATTATGCATATTATAAATGTGGCCATGATGAGTTCAGTGTGGCCTATACTTGTCAACAGCAAGAGGAAATTAAAACGAACAGTCTCTTTAGTTTGGAGACCTGCATCTCATTGTAAGCTTAACGATCTCGCGTTGGTGAAAAGTTGGAGGATCAAAGTTTTAAGCAATAAGTGACAGACAGAGGCAAAGAGAAGGACAAGCAGCCAAAGCTGAGATGACAGCCGCACGCTGTCCAGTAACGACTCTAATCTGTATGCAGTCTACGAATGAGAACTCCTCGTTCAAAAGAAAAAAGGAAGAAAAAAAGAAAAGGAAGAACTAGAAAGACAACAAAATCCCCAAACTCTGCAAGCTTCCTCGTCTCCCCCTCTGAAACCGCCATTGGCCGATTTTTGACCACATACTCCCTCTTGTGTTGTGTCAGGGAATACCATGCTATGAAGCTGGAAAACGGGAACATTCTATTTTTTTATTTTTACCCTCGCCCCCTGCAATGCTATTGTTATTCTTAGAATGAGAAAACATATCCACACTGATAGTTGGCAAACACAGAGAATTGTCAAAATTAAAAAAGCTACTGAACCTCTATTGTAATAAGATTCCCAGATGACATTGAAAATAATTAATTTTTCATTTAATTTTCACAAGTATGCATACTATTTTCAGCTCTATCACTCTATCCCATCCCCTTTCTTTCTTTTCCCACAAATCTCTTACCACTTTTATCTCTTTTTGTGTGTGCCTGATTTACCAAATTTAGTGTCATTTTCTTCCATGGTATAGCTACTAAAAAAGCCATCCCTAGTGTCGTTCATAAACTGCCGCTTGTGCTCGTGCATGGATTCTTTATTATTGTTTTATTTATATGTTCAGTTTTTCTGACCCAGTAGTTTATAGGAAGGTTAAAATTACCTGGTGTTATTTGAAAAATATTTCTACAAACTTACGCAGTAAATGAAAACACACCTGGTTGGTAGCAATGCTGCTTTTATTCATCTCAAAAGACTGACCAAAGTTTAAATTTTCTTATGGAGTCTAGTGTCTAGATCGTGATTGTTATGCAACATGTGTTCATTATGTCAGAAGGGAACAAAATAAAAACAATCCAATTTAATAATATAGTAGTTCTAATTTTAAATCACCATTTAAAATAATACATGCATGTCAGATAATTTATAGCTATTTATTAACATCCCATCAATCAGGAAGTAATTCCTAATGCATTTTAAGGACATGATTTGCATTCATCTATCAGAGTCTTTGGCACAGGAACTAGGCTCTTAGAAATCCTTTGGTTGCCTTAAAAGCCTATTCCTGACAGACTAAATTTACTTCCCTCGTTTAGCAGGGTAGGAGCTTCCATTCAGCCCCTGCTCCTTGCAGAGCTATCTTCTTACCACCTGCAGATGCTCATAAAAAACAGTTTATGAAAGCTAAAACACGGAGAAGGCAAAAGCATTACAGAAGAATAAATAGGCAAAAATTATACTTCCAGTTTTAGGTAATTCCAGTGAGAGGTATTATCTGTAGCTGCGCTGAAAGTCTTCCCGAGCGAAGAGATGATTTAGGTCTTAAAGAACTTGTGGTTCATTCTTCAAATACTTGTTTAAAGCTTTTCATGTCCCTCTAAGCATTAAGAGGGTTGAGCAGCAATGGAAAGTGACACCGTCCCTGACTCATGAGCTTACATCCTAGTTGGCAATAGAGGTGAGATGCAAAATAAACAGAAGCGGCTTGTTCGTGTAGGAGAGACACCTACTTATTTGTTGAGCTCCTCCGGCTTTTAGCTCAGTAAGCAAATCATCCGAGTCAAGGAAGGTATTTTTCTCTACATCATAATACTGAGCTGGAGTAGAAATGGACATTGCTTCTTTACATTGGGAGTCTGGAAGAAACTGGAAAGCAGAAGTGTGTGATCAAATCTTCTCGGTTGGAAGGGGAAGGTTGTCAGAGCCTCAGCTGGGTTTCCCCAGCCTTACCTTTCACTATAGTGAGCTATATGGGAGTTACCACGTGACAGACACATCTTTAATATTTCATGTGTGAACACTGTTAGCCTTCACAGCTCTGGGAAGGGAACTTCGTTACCAATTCACAGATGGAGAAACCAAGGGATAGAGAGGAGGAACTAGCCTGTCCGTAGCCACGCTGCTCGAAAGGCAAGAATTTCAGTGGTATACATAGCCAGGTAGTCGGATTCAGAGCTTTCTATGACATATATTCCATGGTAAAATACAACAGATGCAGAAATGCATTTTTAGTTGTAATGTAAGGAATTCCATCTGTTGTTCTTCAAATATGAACAGAGCAGCAATGTCTGTTTTATTAGTGTTTCACTTCTACTCCCGCCCCCCTTTCCTGGAGGGGTCTTGAAGAGAAACGACTTGAGTGCCCACTGACCGGGCAGCCTCAGTGGGGTCAGCTGCCTGTGGTTTTGGAAGCAGTACAATGGCCGTTATGCGCAGAAACGCGGTCCAGTTTGTGTCTTTATTATAATGATCACAATAGTCCTATAGAGAATCTTCCCTTCTGCTTTAGCAAGAAGGAAACGGAAGTTAGAGGGCATGAATGAAGTGCTTCACAAGCTTATGGAGAGGTGGTTTCCACCCCAGCTCTGGAGCCCGAATCCAAGATTGTCTTTACCCCCAAGTTACCTTATAAGGAAGAGGCATGCAAAGCCAAGGTGAATTCCTCATCATCACCAAGTAGTTTCCGTTCACAGATCCCAATACATGAGTTTACCAAGTATCAAAGTGATCTCTCTGAGGATCTCTAAATTACCACTGAGTCAGAGTCAACACATTAAAACAATTTTCTTCAAAAAATAGACTCAATGATGTAGGAGGGTCATCTGTCTATGTGTTACTTTCATTGGTCAATAAAGAAACTGCCTTGCCCTTTTGATAGGCCAGCCCTTAGGTGGGTGGAGTAGACAGAACAGAATGCTGGGAGGAAGAAAGCAGAGTTAAGCAGGCACATGAAGCTCTGGCCCAAAATGGACATGAGTTAGAATCTTCCTGGTAAACCACGACCCCGTGATGAAACACAGATTACTAGATATGGGTTAAGCAAGATGTGAGAGTTAGCCAAGAAGAGGCTAGATATAATGGGCCAGGCAATGTTTAAATGAATACAATT
>LOEQ01005273.1:107771-123480 GCA_001685075.1 Bramus lutescens
GTTAGCCAAGAAGAGGCTAGATATAATGGGCCAGGCAATGTTTAAATGAGTACAGTTTGTATGTTGTTATTTCAGGGTATAAGCTAGCCGTGTGAGAGCTGAATGGGACAAAAATCAGGCCCGCTTGCCTTATCACTACAGACTCATTGTTGGTCTCTGGTGCGTTCACGGTAGGATTGGACGCTGGCCGTGTGATTTGAAGAATGAGTCAACAGCTTTTGGGGATTTAACCACTTAGACTTTGTCTAAGTTGGAGCAAGGTAATAGGTCTATGGTCTTCCCTCTGGAACTGCAGGGAACAAAGAATAATAAATGCAAGAAGTCACTTGTGTCTCTTGTCAGCTCATCATTTCTGCACCTATCTAGTTCTCAATTGGGCTAAGAACTCATTTGTTTACATAGTATGCCATATGTCTAAAGGAACTTTAACTCCATCAACATTCAGTTTAATTCGATTGATTTTTAAATGCTATTTAGATATCTTGGAAGGTTTGTTATATTAGACAATTGCAGTAGCTTTGGAAAAAAACAGTATAAAAGTGTAACCCAAGTTTAGAGCGTGATTTAAATTCCTAGGTGTGGTGCCCTCCTCTGTAATCCTGGTCTTTGTGAATCTGGGCCTGGAGAATCCTTCCAAGACCTTTGATTGGTCTAAGGTACAAGGTTTAAGACATAAACCAATCTGAACCTATCTGGATTTAAGTTTCACATCTGGCACATAATTGCTGAGTGACCTTGAACACATCCTTAAAGCCAATTTAGCTTTATTTTTCTACATCATGGCTGATTGAGATCACGCACATAAAGCCCATAGCACTTAGTTAGATGTATAGTAAAAGTCCAATAAACACTGATTGTGATAACAATGAGAGAGTTCTGTGCTTCTAACTAGGTCAATAAAGCAATGAAAACAGGATTTTTGCAATCCAATGACTCAGAGCCTTTGAGGACAGGTACAGTGAAAATACATAACAGCAACACTGTGGAGTGCCTAGCCTTTATGTCCTAGAGGCTGGTGTTTAGTGGAAGACTCAGAGTCAANGTGGAAGACTCTGAGTCACGGGAGCCACTCTGTTAACTTAGGCCAGCTAGGAAGTAAGAGATATCTGAGTCTCACCTTGAAAAGTTAGTTAATATATAATGTATAAATAAAAGATACTCTAATTGTAGCTAATTGTTTATGTAAATGAACAGGCAGACAACATAGAACACTATCTTCTGGAATTTTGAGTAAGCATTTAAACCTTGAAGAGAGAGAACAGGAGAGACTACTGTTAGGGGGTCTCAACTTCCGGCAATGGGAAAGCACTTGACGAGAGCAAATAGTTAATATTTGCATTTGGAAAGACAGCTGTGTTGATGATGAAAGACGCACAATGAGGCTGGAAACAACTTGCTTTTGTCAGATACAGTCAGGAACAAAGTCCTGATGAGCCCTCAGCAAGACTGTGAGAGGGGGAAGGACAGATTGAGGGAACAGAACGCCCACTGATTTAAAAGGTCAGGAGGAGACAGGAGTCAAAGATGATCTCGTGACTCTAGCTTGAGCCTTCATCCCTATGTCTCCAGCTTGAATGTCTAGGTTTTAGAATGATTATGGGGAAATCCAACTAAGAGGAAACTTAGAGAATAAGAAAATATTATTGGCCAGGAGGTGGTGGCGCATGCCTTGGATCCCAGCACTCAGGAGGCAGAGGCAGGTAGATCTCTGTGGCAGATAGTCTGGTGTGCAAAGCGAGTTCTAGAATAGCTAGAGCTACACAGAGAAACCATGTCTCAACCCCTTCCTCCCCCCAAAAGAAAAGAAAATCTGAATTAATTTTTGTTGGCACAGGGCCACTGGCCCCAGAATGGACTTCAAAAGATGTTTTCATACAAGTTTATAAACTACATTGACCACATTCCTATCCATACCACTGTCCTAATTTGCTCTCTCCCCACTCTGGTCAGTCGCCTTCATGCCTCTAGACTCTTTAATTTCTGCTTTCATGCTGTGTGTACACACAAGGTTTTATGTATCTTATAAAATCCGGAACCACCAGTGAGAAAGACCTGTGACATTTGCCTTCCCAAGTCTGACTCATTCACTCACCAAAGCAGTCTAGAATTACTTCTCTTTTCCTGACTCCAGCACAACCTCATTCTTCTCTTTGACTCAATAAAACTCTATTATGGAACATGCCCCATCTTCTTTACCCTTTTCTCATTGGCAGACACATAGGTTGACTGCATAACTAAAATAGAGTTGTAGTAAGCATCGATGTACAGATATTTCTGTGAAATGTTGACTTGCTGTCAGTAGGGTAAATCACCCAGCAGTGTTACTTTGGTCATGTGATAGTCCCATTTGCATGCCTTCTCTCCACAGTGGCTGGTCTAGTTGACGTTACTACCAGCATCACACATGGCCCTTTACCTCTGGGCTCACTAATGTGCTCTTGTTTGTTTTCTTAATGATAGCCATTCTGAGTGGGTGAAATTAAATCTCAATACAGTTTTAATTTCTATTTTCCTGATGGCCACTTAAGGTTGAATACTTTTTTTTCATGCTCATTGGCATGAAAATATTGTATTCCATCCTTTGAGAGCTATTTTTACATTTCACTAGTCCATTTATTGGCTGGATTATGTGCTTACTTGGTGTTCAGATTTTTATGTACTCTCAATATTAGTTCCCTGTCAGACGTGCCGTTGGCAGGGATTTCTCCCATTCTGTAGGCTGTCTCTTTAGCCGGTTGTTTCCTTTGCATTAAACATTTACCTGCTTTATTTGAGGTTGGGGAAGGAATACAGAAGATGAATGAAGGCTGCTTTTCTGCAGGGGAAGATATTAAACAAAGAGTAGAATCCTGGTATTAAATGGTTACAGTGTTTCAAAGAGTGCTCAGTTGATATCCCTTTGTTTCCTTTAGGGGGCATCATTTGTAGAAATGGGCCTTATCAACATCTCCTCCTCCTCCTTCTTTTTTTGATTTTCAATACAGGGTTTCACTGTGTAGCCCTAACTATCTTGGAACTCACTGTGTAGAGCAGGCTGGCCTCGAACTCACAGAGGTAGGTAGACCGCCTACCTCTGCCTCCTCAGTGCTGGGAATAAGGGCAAACACCACCTCACTTGGGCACCATCTGATTGTTACGCAATACTCATAGCTCGAAAGTTAGTTGTTTTGAGCTTGGAGTAGTGCTGGGAGAGAGCAAACTAAAATCCTTACCCATTCCCAAGGGGGCAAAATAGTGCAGATTAAGGTTGTGGGTGTCAGCATCTCCCTGTCTGGTTTTAAACCAAACTACGGAAATTAAATTTTATCTGTTCTGGATGCAGAAGCAAGTTATTTACTGTCTGCATGAATTACTTTTCTATCATTGCCATAAAACAATAGAAAAAGATCAACTTAAAAGAGGTAAGATTTGTTTCGCCTCATGGTTTCATGTGCTTTCATGTGTGGATGTTTGGTCCCCATTGTTTTTGGGCCTTTTATAAGCCAGAGCATCACTGTGGGAGGCATGTACTGGGGCAAAGCCGCCCACCTTTCAGCATCTGGAAAGCAAAGAGATCCCTGAATAGGACAGGAGCCAGTGCATCTTTCAAGGGCCCCAGAACCTTCCTTCGGTTTGACTCTATGTCCCAAAAGCTCCATAATAAATAATGTTTTACATCTATGCTTTTAGAAATAAAGATGTATAATTAGGAAATTAGCAGCAGTTATCTTTACTGTAGAAAAATCAAGGTTGGAAAATAGAACGGGGCAATGGTCTAATGTGAAAGTAAATAAGCTAATATGACAAAATCAATCCTTTGAAAAGAAATTGCCTTAGCTCTCCTGCTGTGATAAAATACACAAGAAAAACACCATAATGGACGGCAGGCTTATTTTGACTCTCGGTGTCAGAGTTTTCAGGCCAGATGTGGTGAGGCAGCCCATGAGGTCCAAAGACAAGAGGGAGAAAAGATGGCCTCATCTTGTCCCTCAGGAATCAGAGAGAATGGCAGGAGCAGACTGGGACAGAACACACCCTTCAAAGTCTGACCTTTGGTGACTTACTCCATCCAGCTGCTTCCTCTGAACAGCTCACCAAGGATTAATCCACTGATGATGTCTGGGGCCTCATGATCAGCTTCCACTCAGTGTCTCTACCTCTGTACACTGTGCTCCTCTGAATCAATCGTGGAACACACGAGTCGCTGGGGGACATTCCATATCAAAATCCTGAAAGATAGAAACGTTTATTAATGAGATCAAGTATTTTTCTTACTATTCATTGATTGCGTTTCCTTCAACATTTTTATGTTCATTCTGTTTAACTGAAACATGATGAGGAAACAGGAAATAAGTAACAATAAAAATCGAGTTCTAAAGGCGAATAAGAATTTGCCTGAGTTCCTCATAGTGGGGAAGGTTTTCTGAGCATTCTGGGGGAGATCTGAAATCACTCCGAGAGCTTTGGAACATGTAACACACTGCCTGGAAGTTCCTACATTACTGCAGTGTCTTCACTCAGGACATGGGTGGTAGATGGTTGTTGGGTTTTGTTGCCTGTGCTGATCTTTGTAGACCTCGCTGTAGGGTAGACTTGGATCCCAGCCCTGCAAGTAACTGACACTTTCCTCTAGACATTTGGGCATTACTTTACACATCTAGACATTTTCTCCACTATTAAAAATTTAAAAATCCTCTAAATCAACAAAATTTTATTTCCCGTTTTATGTTTTGTTTCTGCAATGTCTCATCTCTAATGGAATGCTAGAATTTCAAAAACTTGTCTAGTTAAAGTTGTCATATATATATATATTTTTTTTTTATTAAAAAATTTCCACTTCCTCCCCTCCTCCCATTCCCCTCCTGCTTACCCACTCACTCTCCTCCCTCCCCCTCCCTCCTTAAGAGAGGACAGGGAACCCTGCCCTGTGGGANCTGCCCTGTGGGAAGTCCAAGGCCCTCCCCCCTCCATTCAGGCCTAGGAAGGTGTGCATCCAAATAGACTAGGATCCCCCAAAAGCCAGTACATGCAGTGGAAACAAGTCCCAGTGTCATTATCAATGGCTTCTCAGTCAGCCCCCATTGTCAGCCACTTCAGAGAGTCTGGTTTGATCACATGCTCATTCAGTCGGAGTCTAGCTGGATTTGGTGAGTTCCCATTAGAACAGGCACACTGTCTCAGTAGGTGGACCAACCCCTCATGGTCTTGACTTCCTTGCTCATCTTCTCCCTCCTTTTGCTCTTCAACTGGACCTTGGGAGCTCAGTCTGTTGCTCTGATGTGGGTCTCTGTCTCTATGTCCATGCTGGATGAAGGTTCTATGATGATATTCGAGATAAGGGTTCACTCATACCTCGGAGTGTCAAAGCTTCCACGAATAGAAATCCTAAACAACAAACAAACAAACAAACAAACAAACAAACAAGTCATTCAATCACCAGGCAGTTGCTTCATTAGAAAACCATTTGTTGAGCATGATGATGCACACTGTGGTACAGAAGAAAGTCTTCCTGACATTAGTTAGTGTACTGTGCCATTTAATTGTTTATCATTTAACTTGTGTAAGGACTTACCAAAGAGTATAAATTTAAGCTATAGTTCTGGAACAGTTTAAAATACAGATAACTATAAAAAAAATCAATGGAGAAGAAACAAGACCTAGCTCTTGTTGAGTGTCCAATGGGAGATAATTATAAGAATTTAGAAATCAGTTTAGCCAGGGGGTCTCTGGGAGATGAGGCGAAAAGGGAAACAGATTGTGCTTTTTAAAGAGAAAATGGATTACGACTTTAAGTGTAAAAGAAAAATGGATTCGTTGTTTCTTTGTGTAAAGAACATTATATGTCACACTAGACAATAATAGACATAGATACTGGCTTTAGGCAATGAATTTTTACATTGTTTCTCTAAAAAAGAAAAAACCAAAAGTCTGGAAGCATTGTGTATATGTTCTTATTTTAAAGGCTGTGTACTGTTATTATAGCTGATATAAAAAACAGATGTACTAAAACACCCACGAATTTGCCAATCAAAGGGTAATCTTCATGTTGGCAAATTTAATCATCTTTGTCCATATGAAATTATGATTTCCGCAAGAAACCTCAGCTGGATTCCTTCAGCAGTAGAGAGGTTCTGGAACATGTGAGCTGCCAGCTGTATCCTTATGTTTGTAATTATGATCTTCTCTTAATTGTATATCCCATTTATTTCATTTATTACAGTACGTAGATATCTTACATCCTGCTATATTTTTTACAGTTATTCAGTTTCTACAGCTAAGTCTCAATTCCCAGACTTACTACAATTTCACAACCATCTAGTCCTATAAAATGATGCAGTGAACATTCTCATTCATATTACTTTTCCTCTTTGGGGTGATTAACTGTTGTTTCAGTTTCCCATACACATGCTTTTATTGGATTTCAGGTTTCAAAATAGTCAACAATAATAGAATTTATAAGAACTTCCTCTGCAGTGTGTTGCTGTACTTACTATTAAGGATGTCCTTCATGTTATTGATTGTCATATTTTTCATGTTTGCTTTATGAGATCTGCACTAGAAATTGATTTCTCATATTAATATCAGAAATATTTAGCTCATTCTCTTTCTGTCTGTCTTTTGGATTAATAGTTTATTAAGACTTTAGGGAATCATGTAGCTGATGCATTTTTGCCTTTGGTGTAATCTGCATGAAAGGAGCAAAGTGAGATCTCTGGTCCAGATTTCACGAATGGATGGGGCCCCTGAAGGCCACTGAAGGATGTGGATGGGCCACTGAAGGATGTGGATGGACCACTGAAGGGACCACACCAACTTTCTTCCCAGAGTCATCTTGGCATTTCCTTTCTCTTTGTCCCATTTCCTTCACCTACATATTTATTTTAATAATTAGAATATTATGCTCTTTATTTCTTTATTCATCTTGGGGCAGTGATAGAGATTGAACCCAGGGCTTATGCTTGCTAGGCAAGTACTTTACCAACAGAGATATTATGCCCCCATGTATTTATTTTAAATTTTACTTTATTTTGAGATGTAAAACCTTGACCCTTTCTTAAACAAGGCAGAGACATAACTACATAAAAGCACATCAATATTTGAATCATTTCCTTAGGGTAAGTTTTGAAAAGGAGACACACTCGCTATTATGTCCTATCACATCTTAACCTAGTGAAAGAGTTTCTGCAGGAAACTGGGGTGATATAATGCAAGAATGTTGATATCTGGTGATTTATTACAGATATAATACCAAGTGAAGTGTCAGAATCCCAAGAAAAATAAAGAATCACATTGCTTTGTAGAGGGTTTCATTGCTATACCAGACACGACAAAGGCTACTGTCATGTGACATTTTATGTAATAGATAAGTTTCATTAAAATTACCTTAAACAGTGAATATTAAAAGTATACATTGGTAATTAAAAATATACTCATTTATTTTAGATACAAGATATACAAACAATAAAACTAGCATTCTCTTCTAAAATAGAAGAGTCAGCTAAATCAAGAAGCCAGAAAATTAAGTGGGAAATTGGGCTGTTTATGTTAGGGGGTTGGTCTATAGGGGCCTCCAGAATAAGGCTCAACATGTGATAAGCATTTGAACAGCTGAGTTGACTCAGGATCATGATTTCTGTGCTACGCAATCTTGAAAAGGAAGCTGAGCTAGATTGCACTGGTCATTTGCTATGTAATTATGTCATAAACTCTAAAGATCAGTAGCAACCTAGGCAAGGGCATAGACCAGAATAATCCTGGAGGGTCCCTGGATGTCTGAGTGACCACCTATTTCCTTAAAGAGCATTCTTAGCAAGCTTTTCTGGGTCAGCTCATGCAGATGCTTTTAAAATGAATCTTTACCTAACTCAGTCTACCAGATGAACCAGACAACTTTGGGATTAAAGTCCATTCTGAGAATTCCTAGCACAGGTGTGTTTTGGGGACCTAGTAAGTTACATTCATAATACAATCTTGTTGTCACTCTTAGTCGATAATTTTTTTCCCAAAAGAGAGAACAAATATTTTACATGATCCCACTTAATATTTTAAGACAAATATATTTTTCCATTCCCAAGTCCTTTTTTCTGTAGAGTAAGGATTCACTATACAATGAATGTGATTTTTATTTTTAGATTTATTTTGATCTATGTGTGTGTGTGTGTGTGTGTGTGTGCGCGCGCGCGCGGAGTATTGGTGGAGGCCTGAAGTGGGTGTCAGATTGCCTGGAGTTGGAGTTACAAGCAGCTGAGAGTCACCAAATATAGGTTCTAGGAACCAAACTCAGGTCCTCTAAGCAGTGGCTGTGTATTTTGATTTCTGTCTAACGGGAGATATACCACAATAACTTAGTTATATGCTATTTACTTATTATTGTAGAGCTAATTTAGCCTAAATTCTGAGGCAATCTTACAGGAAGAGTAATAAAGATTGCCTTTGGCATAGTTTTAAAAATTCATAGACAAGCCTTCTGTAGTCAAATTAAATAAACAGTTTCTAAGTGCAGGATTCTTTCACCTTGAATTAATAGCATTTTTCTTTCCATCAAATCTATTTGGTAGCCATTGTGTTTTGCAGCTCTCCTTGTGCAAAGGGTAGAAAATGTGACTCGAGAAGTGTCTCTCATTTGTTGACAAGGCGATTTGATATTACTGATACTGTAATACAGTACCCATACATTGCACATTGCAAATATCTGTCATTTTTTTTTGAACAATGACAGTAGAACTAGCCTTGTGGGGGTATAGAGATAAGATCATTTTTCTCCTTTTATAGATAAGGAAACTGAAATGAAATTCTTTGCCTAAGGTCAAAGAACAAATCATTGGCAGAATGAGATTAGGGCAGAGAGTTCTTGATTTTCAATCCTCTGCTCAGCCGAGGAAGTCATATTGTTTTACTCAGTGTGGGAACTGATTATTATCATCAGAAGGGATAAGGCTACACCCACATGATGCCAGAAGAAGGGCTGAGAAATAAGAATTTGCTCAAATCACCCATTCGTTTATCTATAAAACAGCAAACAGCTTTCTATGCTGGTATTTTTCGCTGAAATGACAAGATGTCTTTGTGCCCCTAACTCTTTCTATGTTCTGCTCAAAAGTTCATTTCTGGAGCTTCTATCTTTCAAAAACCTAGTTTTGGAATATCTTGGCTTTCATATTTACTTGATACATGTTACCTGTGTGGTGGAGTTGAGGCAAATTTTTCTTTATAAGTTTTAAGTTTTTCGACCCCCAAACATTCCTTTAGAATGCGACCACCCTTGTTTTCTGTTTGTGACTGGGTAAAACAAGACCACATTGCTAGAACAGAACAGAGCTGGACCTGCCAGCAACTGCACGTAAATGAACCTGGCTGTGACAGTGATCGAGATCACAGGGATACCCCACACGCCCGAGTCAGGTGCTCTGAGGGGGAAGGGGGCAACTGAGCGGTGTGGTCCATACAGTAGCAAGGTAAAGACACAGAACTTTTTAAGCGGTCACCAAACCTTCACTGCACTTCTCATACGTGTACCTCTCATACATCAGTGGGCCCCAGTTCTTAGACATGTTCTGGTAGATTAATCAGTTGACAGGTGCACATTCTCCCCCAGGTCTAGTAACACAGGTGAGAGCAAAGCGGTAAACATAGGATCTGTAATCATTCTTCTCCATCAAGATGCTACTGACTTTTTGATGGATGGTTCCATTATACTTTATAGTTGGTCTTATTTATGTTTTCTTCAGTTCACCTATTAAAGTGCTTACTTTTTTGAACCCATGGCAACTCACACTGAAAAGGGCACAAGTATGATTCTCTACTTATAGGCACCAGAATTGAGAGTACAGTAGATTCCATAAGACAAATCATAGGAAACAAAAGGAATATAAAATTAATTTCTCCCTATTTCTAAGACCCCTGATTCATGGTTATTTAGAATGAAATTTATTAAGTTTTGGAACTCTAGCAAATTGAAATTACTTATAGAAATCAGTTATATATACTTAATTTAATTTGACTACTCATGAATATGAATATATGATGTATCAAAAGTGCCTTCATTCTGACTACAATATACTGAATTTCCCTGCTACAATGTCTGTAGCCTGAATTTTAAATAGCATCTGTCTTTTAGTTTTGCTGAGATTGAATTAAGGGTCACATTGAGTTGTCACATGACCCATGTTGCCTCAAAATAAAGGAATAATTATATATGATTTTCAAAAACACAGAAATTAGATGTTGTCTTGAATATACCTTTCTTTTAATTCCTTATAAGAATAAGATTGCAGGGCTGGAAAGATGTCCCAGTGCAGGGTGGAAAGTGATCCCTGCACAAGTATGAAAGTCGGGTTTCCAATGCTTAGCACTAGTGTAAAACTCAGGGATGGCAATGCACATCTGTTCCCCACCCAGTCTCTCTCTGTCTGTCTCTGTCTGTCTCTGTCTCTCTCTCTGTGTCTCTGTCTCTGTCTCTGTCTCTGTCTCTCTCTCNCTCTCTCTCTCTCT
The DNA here is from genome assembly GCA_001685075.1 of Bramus lutescens. Lineage (NCBI taxonomy): Eukaryota > Metazoa > Chordata > Mammalia > Rodentia > Cricetidae > Bramus > Bramus lutescens. The sequence continues at coordinate 118,242 of LOEQ01005273.1, forward strand.
CTCTCTCTCTCTCTCTCTCTCTCTCTCTCTGTGTGTCTGGGTGGAGCAGGATACATACAGGGAGATCCCTACTGCTCTCTGGTCAGTGTAACAAAAACAACAAACTTCAGGCTCAGTGAGAGACATCATGTTGTTGGTTGTTTCATTCTTTACTCTTTTGGCTTTTTTTTTTTGAGGGCCCCAACACCCAGCTCCAAAATAAATCATACACAGAGTCTTCTTATTCTTTCTTATAACTGCCCAATCTTATCTCGGCTTGTTTCTAGTCAGCTTTACTTAGCTTAAATTATCCCATCTACCCTTTGCCTTTGCGTTTTCCCTTTTCTTACTTCAGTAATTTGCTTTCACTCTTACTTTGTGGCTGACTTTGTGGCTGGGTGACTGGCGCCTTCTCTTCTCACTCCATGATCTCTCTTGCTCCTTCTTCATCTCCTTCTATTTATTCTCTCTGCTTACCAGCTCTGCCTATCATTTCTCCAGCCTTGCTATTGGACATTCAGCTCCTTATTAGGCCATCAGGTATTTTAGATGAGCAAAGTAACACAGTTTCACAGAGTTAAACAAATGCAGAATAAAAGAATGTAGCACATCTTTGCATCATTAAAAATGTTCCGCAGCATAAACAAATGTAACACATCTTAAATTAATATTCAACAACATTGTCTCAAAAATAAGATGGAGAGGGAAAGAGGAAGATATGCCACTGACTTGGGCCCTCCACCTGTGCACACATTGGCCAATGCATCTGTACACACAGGTAGACAACACACACCTATGCACACAGAATAAGATTTTAGGATTTCTTATATTCTGAAAGAATTTGTGTGCTTTCCCATTTAAGCTTGCATCAGACCTCTCGGTCACTTATATTTCACTTTAGATCACAGGTTGATGACATTGTTCATTTCAGAAATGTTTATATAAGTCGTCACTCCATCTCATGCTCTGCTAGGTGAGATGCACAGCACAGACTCTGCCCGTAGGGAATGCCTTTCCTGGTATACAAAGCACTGCGTTTACCCAGGTTATCAGACACAAGCCAGGAGCTTGAGTGTTCAGGACAGGCTTGCTGAGGGATTTAAATGGAGTCTAGAGGGAGAGTCATCAGTCAGGCCATTCATAGGAAAAGGTATTCGAGTTCAAAAAGTTTAAGATATGAATTAGTTTCATAAAAAGACTTCCAAAAAACAAAAAAGCACATGATCCAGGGAGAGAAAGCAACCAGCCTCAGAAAGATTTGAAGATGAATACAGAGACATCTGGGAGCCTGGAGGTCTCTAAAATCTATGTTTAATTCAGTGTTGATGACATCAAGATCCAGGGGGACTGGTATGCATTTTGCTTGTGCATTGAATTTTAATCTGGACTCCCTTGTTTTGAAGTGATGATTTATACCATGAAATAAAATTATTCTTATTGTGCTTGTATTGCCATATTAGTATTTGGTTATGTTAGCTAAGAGTTCAAACCTGTACTAACAAATATTAGTATTTGGTTATGTTAGCTAAAGAGTTCAAACCTGTATTAACAACAATCAGGCAAATATTTTCTTAGGCTCTTTTTATAATCAATAGAAATTGTTTCAACTGTATCAGTCATGGTGATTTTCATCCTTGGTTGAGAAAATAAAATAGAGTATTTGAAGTCTTTATTTATCTATTGATTTAAATCTTTTGTTAGGAAACCTTTCGATCTTTTGTGGCCCATTAAAGAGAAATCTATAAATTTGTGTTTAATGTACACATAGTCCACTTAAATTTGCAGCCATGAGATGGTCCATCTTGCTTAAAAGTGGAAATTAAAAGACTTGCTTTTCATCATTTCCAGCTACAGATCTGTTTATTTGCTAGACATCATAGCTATAATTGATGTACTTTCCTTTTTGATAGATGGCAAAGCTTAAATTTGCAGATCAATAAGTTCTATAAATTGCAGCTATACTTTATATTTTACTTTCACTTCTGATATTTTTTATTACACTGTGGAGAAATGAACTGGGACTGACGTGGTATTGTTTACAACTCTTTTCGATTTTTTTTGTTAGCCTTTTAATTCAGATACAGGAATCTATTATGAGCTAAGCTCTCCATGGTATTTAAAAGCTTTCTACTCAGAGACAATGATACAGGACAATTAACTTTGACTTGAGAGTCAGTCAGTAGCATTGGTAATTTAACAGATCAGGATATAAGGATGTATAATATACATTTAAAAATTTTAATTTAATATACTGATATTTCTTTTAAGAGAGCTAATTGTGCACTTGCTTTTGTTTTTTAGTAAAAAAAATTGAAAGGAAGTTTCTCCAAATTCAGATGATGTCCTTTCATTATCATGGACTTAGATAATTATATCTTCTATTTGAAACCTATAGGAGTAGAGCAGTGGCTCTCTCTTTGTTTTTTTTTTAAAAGAAATAATTTTATTGAGATATATATCTTTTTCCACTTCTCTCCCTTCCTCCCCTTTCTTTTCTAGCCTTTCCCATTATCCCCATACTCCCAATATACTCAGGAGATCTTGTCTTTTTCTACTTCCCATGTTAATTAGATCTATGTATGTCTCTCTTAGGGTCCTCATTGTTGTCTAGGTTCTCTGGTATTGTGAATTGTAGGCTGGTTGGGTTTTTCTGGTTTATGTCTAAAAGCCACTTATGACTTAGTGCATATGATATTTGTCTTTCTGGGTCTGGGTTACCTCACTCAATATATTGTTTTCTAGATCTATCCATTTGCCCACAAATTTCAAGATATCATTATTTTTCTGCTGCGTAGTACTCCATTGTGTAAATGTACCACATTTTCTTTATCCATTCTTTGTTCAAGGGACATTTAGGTTGTTTCCAGGTTCTGGCTATGACAAATAATGCTGCTATGAACATAGGTGAGCACTTGTCCTTGTGGTATGATTGAGCATTCTTTGGGTATATACCCAAAAGTGGTATTGCTGGTCTTGAGGTAAGTTGTTTTCTAACTTTCTGAGAAATGTCTATGGCCATACTACCCTGAACGTTTCTGATCTTGTCTGATTTTGGAAGCTAAGCAGGGACGGGCCTGGTGAGTACATGCACGGAAGCAACGGTTCTTGGTGTGTAGGTCATGACCTCTATGGGGAGTCAAATAGCAAATATCATGTATATCAGATATTTGCATTATAACTCATAGCAGTAGCAAAATTACAGTTGTAAAGTAGCAATGAAATAATTATATTCAAATATATTGGATCTTTGGGTCAGGTCCCAAATCTGAATCTTAGCTGTACTTCTCTTCATGACTAACAGTAAAATCTACCTGCTAGGCCTGTGAGGGAGACACCCCATGATGTAAAATAGAACTTACCCTAGTGAGTGACTCAGTAAATGGTCTTATAATGGAATTTTTGACAGGCTGTCAGATAAAAAAGAAGTAAAATTCAAAAGTCAGACTCCCAGTCAAACCTCACCAAGTTATTGACTAAAGACAAAGATGGTACTGCTGCTCTCGGGTCCTTTGGCTTGTTATAGCCTTTAAAAGGGTACCCAGAGTGGAAGAGAGGAGATTTGATGAGGGCACGTTAGCTGTGGGGATAACTAGGGGCACCTAATACATTCTTCCTTTCTTTCTAGAGAACAGGGGGATCCCAAACCAAGTAGCAGATCTTCTGAAAGGCTACTCTGAAACTTCTCCATGTTTCGCACAGTTGGCAGTTCCTAACACTGGTTCCCAACACAGGCTGTTCCCATGGTTAGAGGTGCCTTGTGTCATTACTGCCTCCCCCTCCAACAGTTAGTTGTTAAGACAAGCACCACCTCAGTCATTGAGAATACTCTCTTAGAAACACAAATGATCCTCTTCTATGAATAAAGGTTCCAGGGACCATAGGTCTGGAGGAAATTTGGAGTTCCATCTAAATAGGATTCTCCTGAAAGATGAGTGGTCACATTCAGAAGATGGTCAAAGGAAAAACTGAGAGCCTATGGACTCTGGGATACCTAGGGAATGCCTGCCCTTCTGGTGCAGTGAGATAGCGTACAGGGATGTGACGTTCAGAAGACGTAGGAGAATGGTTCAAGGAATGAGCCACTGGGTCAACTGTGAAGCCCATCATCCTTGATTCAATAACCAGGATCTTCCTTCACTCTCTTTCTCCACTCCCTGCAACCTGACCATTTGAGCTCCCGGAGAAGGTGGAGGAGGGAGACACTCCAAGTAGAATAAGAGAAATGCAGCCACTCCCACTCCACTTGCCTTTCAGCCTGAAGCAGACCTGCGAGGAGGGAGGGGAGACAGATGGACATCAAGGAATGGATCTTGGGGTAATATCTTGGAAAGCACATTTCAAAATGGAATGAAAACGGTGTTTAAGTTGAAAGTAGGACTTTATGACGAATGAAAGTGAAGGAGACTTTCCAGGGTTTTATATAGGGACTCAGTTGTGCAGTTGCGCTGGTCCACTGTGTTGGCGACATCACTGTCAGTTGCGCTGGTCTGCTGTGTTAGTGAACACAGTAGTTTGGAGTATTTGAATGTGAACAGGCACAGATAACCATTTCTTGACTTCATTTAAATTAATGTGTGATACATATAATAAAAGTGCATAATTAATAATAAATCAGTTTGTCAGAGAGAATAAATCTATGTTACCAACACCAGGTCATAGGATGGAATTTGCTGACACTCATTTCCCACTCTGACTTCTTGTTCAGGGATTTTCCTTGGTTTTAGACTTTTTCAGGATGGAACCATACTTTTTATGTTTGTGATATTTACTTATATTGAATATATAGTTATTATTTCTTTAATTATAAAATTGTATGTATTCCATTGGGAAAATGCACATTAATTTATTAGTTAATTCTATTATTGGTTGATGGCTGTTTGGATTATTTTGAGATATAGGCTCTTTTAAAAATATTTATTTTTGTTATTTTTAGTTATGTGTGTGTGTGTGTGTGTGTGTGTGTGTGCACGCGCGCGTGTAGGTGAAGGCATTGGACCCCTGGAGCTGCTGTTAGAAGCAGTTGTGAGCTGCCCACTTGGGCTTCTGGGAACTGAATTCTGGTCCTGCAAAAGCAGCAAATGCTGCTTCTTGATGCACCAAGAACATTCTTACAGACGTGCTTGGGTGAGAACATCCACATTTTTTTTGATTTTTATTGAGCTCTACATTTTTTTCTGCTTCCTTCCCTGCCTCTCCCCTCCCCTTCAACCCTCTCCCAAGGTCCCCATGCTCTCAATTTACTCAGGAGATCTTGTCTTTT
>LOEQ01005273.1:123499-133951 GCA_001685075.1 Bramus lutescens
ATAATTGTCTTTCTGGGTCTGGGTTACCTCACTCAAAATGATGTCTTCTAGCTCTAAACATTCACATTTTTGTTAATACGATGCTTAGAAGTTAATTATAACTGTGGTTACTTTTTTTAGATAGTAGCAGTTTACAAAATGGCTGTAAAAATTTTACTTCCATCAGTGTGTCTGAGAAGATATGTCACTTCCTTGACAACATTTGATATATTTGAATTTAAACCTTTGAACTGAAAGGTGATCTTTTGTGAGCCAATTGTTTTCTGAACAAATATTTTAGGTAGGCACTGCATGCCTTCAGCACACCTCCATGCCTTTGTCCTGTCATGAGAATGTTGCTGCTACTTGATTATCTATTCAAAGCCTAGCTTCTGTACTTAGAAGAAACTCAGGAATGCTATGTGTTTCGCTCCTCAATGGTTGTCAACACCTTTCCTAAGTGCAAGGAAGAAGCCGTTGTATCAGTCAATGTTTTGAACACAGTTTCAGAAAACCTGACCCAAATTAATTTCAGCCCAAAGTGACTTAACTTTGCAGCTGAAAAACCATGCATGACTGATTGCAAGGACAAAGATTTACTTTCTCAGTCAACACTGCTTTCCATTGGGTGGGATCTCCTTTCAGATCAGCTTCCTTCCTGATGGACATATAAATTATATCAATAGTTCAAAACCTCCATAGCAAAAACAAAACAGAAACAACTCCAGAAAAACGGTAACCACAAAACCAATCTTGCCTTTCTGGGCTGTAGGAGGATGGCTGCTTGTATGTCCCAGCTGCCCAGAATGGAAATAATCACACCGAAACCATATTCATTAAAACACTGCTTGACCCATTAGCTCTAGCTTCTTATTGGCTCTTATATTAATTTAATCCATTTCTATTAATCTGTATTAATCGGTGGCAGAGGCTTACCGGCAAAGATTCAGCATGTCTTACTCTGGCAGCAGATCCATGGTGGCTCTGCCTCTGCCTCCTTCCTCCCAGCATTCAGTTCCGTCTTCCCCACCAACCTAAGTTCTGCCCTATCAACAGGCCAAGGCAGTTTCTTTATTCATTAACCAACAACACACAGACAGAAGGACCTCCCACACCACTGGGCTCCTTTATATGTTCCAGAATTGAAACTTCTTGATAGCTCTCTCTGACTTGGCATTCCCAGCTCAGGGTGGGCTTGGGTTCTTTCTGTATCTCATGATCCCCAGGAGCTTCCTGGAGAACACGGATTTCCTGGAGAACACGGGAGTGCTGTTAGAAAGAGACAGTGATTAGTGGCCAACAAGAGAACAGTGCTTTCCTTGCAACTCAGATTATCAGAAAGCAATGCAGTTCATTGTTGCAGATGGTAGGATTGACCCATAGATGAAACAAGACTGCTGGAGAGTTGCACACATAATTCACATTTTAGGCTCGGTGGAGCCGCTCTTGTGCATTGTTCTGGGACTTTCTGCTATCAGTCCCCAGTGAAGCACGGCTACACACCAAGTAGCACTGTGGAGTTCCTTATCACATTGTAATATATTATACCAAAGGCTCATTCTACTCTACTTCAGTCTTCCCATTATGAGATTTCCTGGGGGCAAAAGACCAGGATGAGTTGAGCTTTTTCTACACAACTTGTGTAGAAAACACATCTTCTGGATGTTGTGATTTCTGAGCTAGATTGGAATTTTCTTTCTTTTGTGACTAGAATGACAGACCTAATTTTATGGCTTCCATCAGGGATGTGTGCCAACCTTCCAAGCTTGGAATGGTTTAGGGTTAATCTTACTCTATAGTTTTTGCCCCCTTTCTCCTTCAGTCTTATCTCTGAGTGCCCCTATGTCCCTACCACAAATTTTGGGTGTGTATCATTTGTAAATTTCATATTTTCTGTGGTGAAGTTGAAAGATACTGTTTTGTGGAAATTTCTTCCCATACCTTGGTAAATGGCTGCAAAATGGTTTGGGCGGGGCAATACCTTTGTTGACAAGGTTTGCTTTGTGTTCCAGTTTTAGATGAAAATGTTGTAAAACACTACAGAATCAGAAGGCTGGATGAAGGTGGCTTTTTCCTTACCAGAAGGAAAATCTTTTCAACCTTGAATGAATTTGTGAGCTACTACACCACAACAAGCGATGGCCTGTGCGTCAAGCTGGAAAAGCCATGCTTAAAGGTGAATTTATTTTAGCTAAGTTTATTTTTTTAATCTTTAAAGTTAACATTTTCCTCTCAGACATTCAAGCATTTGTCCTTTGCTGTCAGTTCATAAAAAATAGTCATTTGGTTCCTTTAGAGCAGGAACAGGGAAATTATGGTCTGTGAGTCAAACTCGTTTTTTTTTTTCATTAATCCATCCTCATTTTTTAAAGGAAATTTGTTTGTTTACTTTACAGGAAGACATGCCAATTCATTTCCTATCTTTACTTGTTTTATGCCCTTTTGTTCGATAGAGTTTGATAGTTATAATAGAGACATATATAATGCATTCTGTAAGCCTGACAGTGAGTTTTACTATCCACAGTGTTCCTGTGGCTACCCAGAAACTATCACAGTGCTCCGAGGCCTTGCCAGTTTTATTTCCTTAATGGTGCCTAGTCTGAGCCTAAAAATTACTTATTAACAAAAGTAAAGGAGTGAACGGGAAAAAGGAAATGATAAAAATGGATTTAAAAGGTGGTGATTCCATTTTGCAAAAGGATATGGTGTATATCATAAATCCTGCAGCCAAGTGTGCAGGAAAGTCATGTGAGGGCGGTGGCATTTCTAGCTCAGCTTCACACTGAGAAGCTCCGGTGAGGCAGGAGGCAGAGGGAAGTTACTGCAGACGCCTGTGAGGAGGATACTGGGTGCTGGTGGGGTGGACGGACATAGGGTTGTAGGATATGAGAGAGGATTGGTTTAAAGAGTCAACAGTACAGATTTTAATTTACCTTATTTTGTTTTTAGAATCAGTATTATTTTTCTTTAAAATTCCAAAACCAAAGGTATAGTTTTCAATCCAAATCTTTTCTATATTTGGTGCATGTGTGTGTGTGTGTGTGCACGCACATGCACACATACACACTTAAGTACGATAGTGTGCCTATAGCGGTCAGAAGACAGTTGTGTATAGTCATTTCTGTCCTTAGACCTACATGGATTCTGGGAGTCAATCTCATGTCATCACACTTGCATGAGAAGTCTCTTTACCCTTTAAGCAAGTCCCCTATCTTTTATTTTGACAAATATTCTCATTGTTCTCTGAAACAGATACAGGTCCCAACTCCTTTTGATTTGTCGTATAAAACTGTGGACCATTGGGAGATAGACCGCAACTCCATACAGCTTCTGAAGCGACTGGGATCTGGCCAGTTTGGAGAAGTCTGGGAAGGCCTGTGGAATAATACCACTCCAGTGGCTGTAAAAACATTAAAACCAGGTATGAGAACATCAAAGAGTAAATGGAATACACACATATGCACGTGTGTGTGTGTGTGTGTTTGACAGATTCCCGTTGGCAAATGTCATAGGACAGCTGGTGCTGACAGCAAGCAGATGTTGTCATCAGTCTACATTAGGCAACTATAAAGTATAGATAGCTTTTAAAATAGGAAGGCAAGGGCATGCTCTCATGCTACTGAAACTTAAAACACCCCCAGTTTAAGACCCTGACAGTGCATGTCTTTTGAAAAGTTAAGATTAAGATTTCATCTTCCCTTTTTTTTTTTTACATTGCTGACTAAACATACTTCACAAGCAGGATGTGGTGGCATGAGGACCTTCGTTTTACCCTCAGTACCCATGGGTAAATCCAGATGCGGGCAGTACACTGGGTAGATGGACATATTAGGACTCTTCAGGCTTGGTGCCCAGTCAGTCTAGCTGAATCTGTGAAGCCAAGGCTCAGTGAAAGTTTTGTTTCACAAAACAAGGTGTGAGTGACAGAAGGCACTTGATGTTGGCCTCCAACTTCCACACACATGTGCAAACACACCCATACACATAGGGATATATATGCATAAACACAATCAGATGAAAAGCAGTGTTATTCAAAGAAGAACTTTTTATTAAAGGTGAACTGTATATGAGTAACTGTACATAAAATAAAAATGGTACATCTAAAAGACCTTTATTAAAATTTTTTTGATACAGGGTTTTTCTCTTTGTAGCTCTGACTTCCTGGAACTTACTCTGTAGGCCAGGCTGATCTCAAACTCAGAAATATGCCTGCCTCTGCCTCCTGAGTGCTTGGATTAAATGCATTTGCTACTATGCACAGTTTAGAAGACCGCATATTTGAAAATGTAGAAACCATCTCTTTCTTCTACCTTCATTTTCCCTTCAGTGGAATGAGAGTACCCTAAGATCAACATTTAGTCATGCAGGTGTTATTTTCTTTTCTCTTTTTATAATGCTAAGATAGTGCTAAGGCCACTCTAAGAAAGTTATTATAAAAGTTAAATTGGGTCATTAGCAAAGACACATTGTATAATGCCTGGTTCAAAGTCAATTATGAAAAAAATATATTGATATTGTTGCTACAATGTGAGTAAATGGTGGAACTTCTGACCCATGTTGGTTATTGTTGTATCATACTCCATAGAAGTGACATTCTGTGGAAGAACAACATGAGGCTCTAGCCACCTCATATCTATCTCAAATAGCACTGCAAAGATCCTAATCACCGTCTAGACTACAGCACCCTGTGGATATCCACTTTTGCCTAGTCCATGGTGCTTAAAAACTTTAGAAGCCTCCTCATGACTGGACTTGAGCATTTGGCATTTCTCAGATGTTAGTTCATATAGTATCATGCTTCCCTAATTGTGTGCCAAGACACTTTGCAGAACCCCAAGAAATTGACCAGAGAAGCTGAGAGACATTTGAAGTAACGTCTTAAATACAACACTAAGTTGTTGCATTTATGAAATTCAGTTTCAGCTTTTGATAATGTTATATTCTTTTTGTTGACACTACATTTTTGTGAAACAACATTTTTGTATATTCTTTGGTAATTTCATACATGTATATAAAGTATTTTTTGTCATATTCACATCCTCCATTAAGTTCTCATTCCCTCTTTACTCCCACTGAATCATTTCTTCTTTCCACAAGTTTCAAGTCTTTTTTTGTGTGTGTGTGTATTTTTTGTGTGTGTGATGGTCAGCCTCATTTAATCAGCATTGTTAGCAAAATTACTGGTAGGGGTGATATTTCCTGGAACATGGGAAACGTACCAGTGGTTACACCACTGAAGAGAATGATTCTTTCTCCTCCAGAAGCCAGTAGTAGCTCCCCAGGAAGAGGTGGAGCTTTGTGAGTCCCTTTTCCATACATAACAGATATTGAGAGGCCCAATCGTGAGCAGGTCTTAAACAGGTATCCAGAGTTGCTGTGAGTTCATGAGTGTGGCAACAGCCATGCCATGTCCAGAAGACAGTGGTTCACAAGGTTCCTGCCTCCATCCACTCTTCCTTCTCTGTTCTAGAATCTCCCTGAGCCTTGGTGTAGGGGGTAATATGGATGCCCTGTTTAGGTGTGACCTCTCAACAGTCACTAATTCTCAGTCCTTTGATATTTTATGAGTCTCTATTTTAACCACAACCCACTACAAAAAGAAGCTTCCCTGCAGCCGATAGCAGCACTAATCTAGGGGCACAAACATAAATATTTGGAAGACAACTTGACAGCATGTTCATTTAGTAAACAAGAGCCGTAAGTTCCTCTCTGGGGTCTATGGCCCAATACCTAGTACAGCCATGGATTTTCTTCCATGGAGACAGCCTCAAATCTAATTTTAAAGAGTATTTTGTTATCCTCATAGTAGTCTGGCCACTATTGCATGAGTGGGCACATCTTACCTGGCAGTTCAGCATTGTAGCACACAGAGTCTACAGCTGAGCAAGACCAATGATGGCTTCTTTCCCCTAGCAGGCTGCGCTGCACCCTCTCCCACCCCCAACACTCTGAAAACTAACAAGTGGAGGAAACTTAGTTCCAGTTTTATTTCTGTATGCTGGGTTTTGATGCCTGCCATCTTCAAATGCAAAATCCACACAAAAATCAACATGGACTGGGGCACAAGGGTAACAGCACCCAATCTGATTGTAAGATTTGAGAAGTTATGTTGTATCCTATGTTGATTGTGCTGCTTTAGAAAGTAATTGTAGTTAAGAATGACATGTTGATTGCCCTTTTCCTTTTAATTCCCCAGCATTACCATCTCAGATAGCTATTAGCTTTCTCAGAAAATAACTTGCGGTTATTTGGATCTAACTTGACAATCAAATTAAGTGTTAAATATTGTTTGTGGCATGGGGCATTGTGAAGAAACCAACTGAGATACTAAGGGTGATGTGAACTGACAATGTTGGGGTATGATGGTGTAACAGATAAGAGCAAGAACTTTGGGGTTAGATAAACCTGAGTTCAAACTTGCCTATGTTCCTCTGTCTCTCTATGCCTCTCCACAGTTCACTAAACTTTTTATAGTTCCTCACTGGGATTTGGGAATCATAACAGGTCCTCCTGGTAGAGTTTAAGGAGGACATATTAAGTCAGTGAGCACAGTGGTTATGCAGAAGTTCTTAACAAAGTGCTATCTTCCAGCTGCTGACAGATGCTGCTCTCAAAGCTAGGGCTTGAACACAAAAAATTCAGTTCCAGCATTCACTTCTGCAAGGTGAAACATCTGAGAGACACTTGTATGTGGCCATATGCCACCCAATGGCTGTCATTGAGGACACCTAGCATTTATATTTTCAGAGTCACCATACACATGCACTTCTCAATGCCAATCTTGTTGGCAAATGAGATTGAAACTTTATTGTCCAATCTAATTATTCTTTTCCAAAGATAAATAGCAAGTTATCCTTCCCAACATTGCCTCCTACAGAAGGCTTTCTGGAGGTTAAAAGAGAACAATAACAACAAAAGTCATATTTCTTATGCCAAAAACAGCCATGATAGTTTGCTCCCCAACAGGAATAACTATTATTGATTTACAGTGTAATAGCAGCAAACAGCTTTGGCGATTGGTTAAATGTCTTCACTTTACTGGGGCCATTAATCAATCTTAGCAGCTATTTATTGCTTAGCAGACTACCACGCAATAAAGATGAGCCTGAAATCAACTCCCACGCTGGCTTGACAGGAAAAAATTAATATTTAATGTTGCATTACTAGCTGACTTGGGATTGAGACTCCCTGACTCCATTTCTGGGCAGCTATAGCAGGCCTGGCCATGAAGGAGTGGTTTTAGCAACCCTCAGCTGCAGCAGTTTCCAGATTGCAGCAACTTTAGCTCCTGCAGTTAGTTTGACTTGGGAATGGCCTTAATGTCCTGCAGAAACTGTCTAAATGATGATTATAACCGCTGTTGTCACTTGAACCTTCGCAAATCATATATGTTTTTCTTAATTTCTTTTGAAGACAGGTTCATGCTGTATCTATATATTTGATATAGGTTATTTTTAACAACCGAGAGCAAAGTGATTTGTTATGACATATATGTCTCTCTTATTCTGAGCTAAATATTCTATTATGATTCCACATTTTAATCTTTTTGATCAGTAGTAATACTGACATTGAGGGAGCTCAAAAATATGTGATAAGAAAAGAACAGATTCCTTTCTTTTCCTCTTTAAGACCTTTTCTCTTCTCTTCAGCCAACAATAAATACAGTTGATGTGTTTGGTTTTGACAAGAGTATGTAAAACCATCACCATTGTTGTCGTCGAGTAGTAGTAGTAGTAGTAGTAGTAGTAGTAGTAGTAGTGCAGCAGCAGCAGCATCAGCAGCAGCAGCAGCAGTTATTGGGTCCATGTGTGCTGGGCACTGCTATTATCCTGAAGTTTAGAGAGATCAGCCAACCTGCTTAAGACTACAAAGCGAGTTAGTAGTAGAGCTGAGATTGTTTCAGAATTCCAGTTTGAGCCTGGAGGCTGACTGAACTTTGGAAGGGTAGACTGTATCACTGCTTAGTGTGAAGTAGTATCATATTGACAAACAAGTCACAGTGCAACCCTTACAGCACATACATTACAAAGTGTGTCTATGTCTGGGCTCAGATGTCAATCATGGCATCTTTGTCTGCTGCACATGATGGCTGGAATGATGTTCTAAGTGAATATCAAGATATGATCAGTTGCAGTAATACTTCTGGAACACTATAGCCTAAAAATCAGAGATTTAAAAGTGGCTGTTGAAATGTAAACTCCAGACATTTTTCCTTCTCCATTTTATTTGATATTAACTCTTTATTACATTGTATATGAGTTAGAGTTAGGTCATTCAAAATCAATTTAACTGCTAATGTGTTTTCAAAGGAGGCTTTAGTCCCTCAAACCTTTAGGGCTCTGATGGAGGAACTGGGTAATGCAGGAGAAAATTTTGGATATCAGTTTCACACCAAACAAAGAAGATGATGAAATACAACTGTTCACATTTAGAAATGTTCACACGTATTTCTTATTTGGTCTGTACCTTATGTTTTCACAATGGCATACTCCAAAATGGGACATGGCAAAGTCATGGTATTAAGGTGTTTTCCACCTGTCCCCAGAGAGGACAGTGAACACCAAGGACAGTGCAGTCCTTTCTGAATCTGAAACCAAGTGCTCTGCCTGGAGTAATTAAGTTTTCTACCTCTGCCTGTGTTTGTGTTAATAGGCACTCATTCTTCATGTGAAGATGCCCGCCTCATGTTGTCAATTCCATTGTCGGTATCTCTCTGTCTTCTCATTTTTCATATGGACCTGAATCCACTTGCTCTTCACCTACACATCGTAACACATAAACTGCAAGCCCCTGACACAATGGCACATGTAGTAATTAGGTTGCCCCAGCTGAACTGATTCCACTCTTTGATAACTCTGGAGATTTGTGACATTGATGTCCTCATATTACTGAGAGGCAGGAGGCAACCTTGCTGATTCCCACCAGGCTGCTGTGGGGATAGGAAGACCTCAATGACATAAAGTGATTTCTTCCTCTTCTTGTTTCAGGTTCAATGGACCCAAATGACTTTCTGAGGGAGGCACAGATAATGAAGAGCCTGAGACACCCAAAGCTTATCCAGCTCTATGCCGTTTGCACTTTAGAAGATCCAATTTATATTATTACCGAGTTGATGAGAAATGGAAGTCTGCAGGAATATCTCCAAAGTAAGCTGAAGATTTAATAAAAGGAAGGAAAGGAGGAATTTAGTTTAGCTAGTCCCATAAATGTCAATTTAGCAAGCCATCTATAACCCAAAGGATGTTTACAATGTGTTTGTTTATCTGTAAGGTGGATGTTGTAACATTGACCAGCTCAACTACAATGTAATGGAATATGTTCTGTGTACTCAAAAGAGAGAAAAGTATTTAGGAATGAAGGATGAAATTGTTCACAATAGACATATCAGAGTACTACGTATAGTGGGGGAAACTGGTGAATGGATATTTTGGGTTTGCTTCACCAACTAATTGAACATTACTAGTCATGGACCAATATTTTCCGTAGAGAAGAGTTTGTGGACATGGATTGCTTTGGAGAAAGATAGAAAGGTTCTTAAGTTTGTATGTGTATGTGAGTGTGTGTGTGTGTGTGTTTTGTGTGTGTGTGTGTGTTTTGTGTGTGTGTGTGTGTGTTTGAAACTACATCTAGGGCTAGGCACCATTGGTATTTTCAGATTAAAAATAAGAAATATAGTACTGTTGTATTGTTCCATTTGATTTCTACAGTCACAGTAAAGGGCATCACAATGTTTACCACAAACAAATAATTCAATAACTAATAAAATAGTAAGTATTGAAACAAGTCGTTTAAAATTGAGATTAAAGTACTGAAAGAATAATTCGTGCTTTAAAACCAGAGACTTCCTCTGACGTTTTTGCAGTCGCAGAGTAAAACTGATAGGATTATGAGCAGGTGAGAACAGTGGAACGGAGGGTTCAGGACGATAAGAGCACCCTCTGCTTTCAAGAGTAACTCGAGAAACTGGGAATTCTAAATTGCAAAACAAGAAGAGAACAGATACCATGAGGTGTCCTACACAGTGCTGTGAAAAACAATAAACTCAGCCCCCTTGCATGCACTCACTAAAGTTAGCAGCTTCAGAATGTGGGCCTACTACAGAAGAATCAGCTTCAGCCTCTGATGCCTGCTGTCTTATTCCTAGAACAAAGCAGAACAATTCTCTGTCATATCCAAGAAAGTACTTTGCAAATGTTGCCTATAACAGCCACATTAGGTGTAATTGTGAATTACCAGTATTTAGGCCTATTTAAATATTTAACTAATTTATTTTGTCTCACCTATCTTTTCTTTTTGATTCATCTCATTCTGTGATCTCCATTTTCAGACTTCGCAGCAAACGAGAGTTCCTCTAAGATGTTTTCCTCCTGTAGTTTATTTTCCTATTACTGTCACCTACTCTCAGAGTTTAATTTTTTTAAATTTATTTATTATGTATACAATATTCTGTCTACATGTATGCCTGCAGGCCAG
>LOEQ01005273.1:147398-167871 GCA_001685075.1 Bramus lutescens
TCTATCTATCTATCTATCTATCTATCTATCTATCTATCTATCTATCTATTGTGACAGGATTTCTCACACAGCTTATTCTGTAATTTAGGCTTAGAATCATCCTGCCTCTACCTCCGGAGTACTGTAACTGTATACATGCATCACCAAATTCAACTCTCTCTTTTTCTCTTAAGAGTGCTGCTTGATATCTCAAATTACTCATCCCATTTAGAAATAGAGAGTGAAAATAGGATATGTCATTTAGCCATAAATAAGAGTGAAATTACATCATTTGTAGGAAAATGGATGGAACTGGATGACACCATGTTAAGGTAACACATGCCAGGCACAGAAAGACAATAATGGCTTGTCTTCTTTCATATGTAGAGGCTTAGCAAAATGACCTGATCATAGAAGAGAGACTACTAGAAGTAGGAAGGCAGGAAGATAGGCAAATATAGCATTGTGAGTTCAAGGCCAATCCCAGGACAGTCCGGGTTATGATGAAAGCCAAAATAAAACAAAACAAACAACAATAAAAGACAAAAATAAAGTAGAAAAGAGGGGCAGGGAAGTCTGAACAAGAAAAGATGGAGAGAAAAAGATGAAAGAAGGCAGAGACAAAGGTGGTCATGGTCAAAGTACGATATTTGCTTGTATGGCAATATCACGTGAGCCGTTAATTTACTTAATGTGCATTTAAAAGAACAATGCATGCAAACCCTGAATCAGTGAGCCCTTAACAAATTTACTTAAAGTGTTTAGTCAGATGATATTTTCTATGTAGATGTAAGAAAAGAAGCACCTAGTTATTTCCAGTTACTCCTTTTACCTGAGTGGTTAATTTATCATTAGTTAGCTAAGGCAGTAAATTTTAATATAAAATCCTTTTTATTCTCATGGAAAATAATCAGCTTTTGCAGAAAAGGAAACCAACTCAGACATGCCTTTTGTGTTTCGTTAAATGTATTACTGTACAGTGACTTCACCTCATATACTCACAGAGCTGCATGTTAGGGAAAAATGACTAAAAGCAATGGAAATTATTCTGTTTTGAAGAAGCAAAATATTATATTAAAAGAATTTCTCATATATTAAAATACAGACTTTATATTACACTGTTACATTTAAATTTTATAAAGTACAAAATTTATAAAGCATAACATTTAAGAATATAACCACATTCATTTTTTATCACCTTGCAAAATATATTCTTATTTATAGATTGGGAAACTGTGAAATATGCACAGCTGGAGCCTGTCCTGGAACTAGCTCTTATAGACCAGGCTGGCCTTGAACTCACAGAGCTTCTCCTGCCTCTGCCTCCTGAGTGCTGGGATTAAAGGTATGCACCACCACTGGTTGGCCAGATTAGTAATTTTAAAAATAGGAAAGAGAGCTTTTTGTCTTTTAAAACATTCATATCTCTAACAGTGCCTTTTACTACTTTTAATGAGTAATTATTTATGATTAGTTTTTGCATATATTTTATATGTAATGAAAAGATAAAAGAGACCCCTTTAATTGCACTGTTCTCATAATGCTATTCTTAAATTGATTCCAATGCAACCATTTAAAGATAACTTCCAGTTATGAAATTTTAAGATATTGCCTTAGAAATATTTTTTACCCTGCCTGTTCTTTGTTTACACTGGATTTGTTTAATGTGGGAGTCATACCACATCACCAATTCTGAACTCGACCTTTAAACACTGTCTCGAGCGCATCAGAAATAAGTTAGTTGTGGGTCTACCATACAAACTTACATGTTTGATGGAAAATAAAATGAGTTCTCAGTTGACTGCATTTAAAGAGTTTTTAGTGCGGCAAGAAAGCCCAGTAATCCAGGATATGTGATGTTGTCTTTGCCAAATGCACACTGCAGTGTGCATTCCCTGAGTGACGGGGAAGCCACCACCCCTATGGCCAGTTGCTCTGGTGATAGGAATGAGGGCTTTGGTGTGCCACACACCAGCAGTTATAACCTTGGGGTCAGAAGATAATATACAAATCTCTGCTCAGTTCATTGGTTATATTCCTCATACAAGAAAAGCTGGCTTTGCAGTCTCACTGTGTGTCCAGAATGAGGTTCAGCAACACATAGCGAGCAACACAAGAGACTGTCACAATACACAAAAGCATTTAGTAAACTTCAAGTGATGACAATTGGTGCAGTGCTATACTCATCCATTGCGTGTGTGTGTGTGTGTGTGTGTATGTCTGTGTCCGTGTGTATCCCGTATGTGGGGGATAGAAGTGTTGGCCTATATGGGCACTTGTGGAGGTCAGAAGTTGACCGTGGTGTCTTCCTCTGTCACTCTCTTATTTTGTGAAACAGGCAATTTGGAGGTTACTCTTTTGATAAAACTGATTTGCTAGAAAGCTGCAGTCTTTGTCTCTCTCTGTCTGGGGTTTCTATTCCTGTTAAAAGTACCCAGGCTTTTACATGGCTGCGGGAGATTGAACTTGGTTCTTTATATTTGTGCAGCAAGCTCTTTATTCATTGAGCATCTCTCTGACCCCTATCATCCACTGCTTTTTCATTAATAATTTTGTCATTCACTCAATAAGTGTTTATTGATTGCCCGTGAATAGCAGACAATTGGCTAGCTGCTTAGGTCAAACTGAACAGCAGTGACATTGTCCCTGCTTTCTTTCAGTTTGCAATCTGCTATGAAATTAGAATGGGATATGTGATTCTCAGCTCACAAAAACCTATATTTACACCTTGTCTTTGGTTTTCCCTCTGAGAATTAAATGTGATCTGTAATTGGTAGTGCAGCACCCATTTCCCCACCCACCTCATTTAACCAAAAATTAACTGCAGAAACATTGCATCTTTTTTATGTTAGTAATCACTTGATATGTGTTTTTATTTATTTTTCATTTTACATAGCGACATTTTCCCCTCCCCCATTCTTCTGGCCCCCATCTATCGCACCCCTATCTCCTCAGAGGGGGTAAGGCCTCCCTTGGGGAGTCAACTAAATCTGGCATACCAAGTTGAGGCAGGGCCAAACTTCTCCCCACAGCATCAAGGCTGAGCAAGGTGTCCCACCATAGGGAATGAGCTTCAAAAAACCAGTTCACGCACCAGGGATATGTCCTGATGCCACTCCCAGGGTCCCCCCCCCAAACAGATTAAGCCAAATAAATGTCACCAGCATTCAGAGGACCTGGTTTGGTTTCATGCAGTTTCCCCAGCTGTCAGTTCAGAGTCTCCCACTGGCTCCCACTGGCTCGGATCAGCTGTCTCTGTGGTTTTCCCCATCATGATTTTGACGTACCTTGCTTATACGATCCCTCCTCCCTCTCTTTAACTGAACTCTAGGAGCTCAGCCCAGGACTTGGCTCTGGGTCACTGCATCTGCTTCCACCAGTTACTGGATGTAAGTTCTATGATGATAATTAGAGCAATCACTAATCTGATTGCAGGAGAAGGCCAGTTCAGGTGCTCTCTCCACTACTGCTACGATTCTTAGCTGGGGTCATCCTTGGAGATCCCAGGGAATTTTCCTAGCACCAGGTTTCTCTTTAGCCCCATAATGGCCCCGTCTATCAGAAATCTCTTTCATTTCTCTCCCTCTTCATCCCTTCTCCAACTCGGCCATCTCGATCCTTCATGTAAATGCAAATCAAAATAGGCCGAGACACCATCTAACACCTGATAGAAAGACTAAGATAAAAAAACACTGATGACAGCTTATGTTGGAGAGGATGTGGAGTAAGGGGAACACTCCTCCACTGCTGCTGGGAGTGCAAACTTGTACAGTCACTCTCAAAACCAGTACGGCAGTTTATCAGAAAGTTGGGAATCAACCTACTTCAAACCTAGCAATACCACTATTGGGCATATACCCAAGGGATGCTTAACCATAGTACAAGGATATTGTTCAATTATCTTCAGAGTAGCATTATTTGTAATAGCCAGAACCTGAAAACAACCTAGATGCCCCTCAACTGAAGCACAGATTAAGAAAATGTGGTACATTTACATAATGGAGCTCTAAAAAACAATACCGTCATGAAATTTGTAGGCAAATGGATAGAACTAAGAAAAGTCATCCTGAGTGGGGGCAACCCAGATCCAGAAAAACTATCATGGTTTGTACTCACTCATCAATGAATATTAGATGCACAGCAAAGGATAACCAGGCTACAATACACAACTCCAAAGAGGCTACATAAAAAGGAGGAATCTAAGAGAGACATGCATGGAAGACTCCAGGAAGAAGAAAGAGCTAAGATCTAGGTAAACTGGGAAGGAGAATAGAAGGGAAGGGATGGAGGATGAGAGCATTACATCTTAAATATCTTTTATAGATAGATATTGATAAAGAAATACAAGAAAACATTTGGAACCCTTTTTGGAATACTTCCAGAGTGGGCAGAAAGATAGTATTGTTCCCACTTTGTGTTGTATGCTTGAAGCATGAAACCAGGTGTCCTTCTTAAACCACGAAGAAAACATAGAGATGGAAGTTACTCACGACTGCTCGATGAGATGAAGCTGCTCCTGTGGTCCTGGGGCCAGGACTGAACCTCAGAAAGGTAGTGCTGCTCCAGCTGGTGCTTCCAACCTCAGATGTGTAGGCTCTGGAGGGTCCATTTCTGCATAACATCCTGTCTGCTTTAAACCTGTGTTCCAACATCTCTTTTAAAGAAATATTTCTTGGTTCTGGATTCTCCCATAAGCCCTAAGTGTTTGTATTTCTTAAAGCTGTGGAGGAGCAAGTCCTGAGGCATTGGTGTTTATTCTCCTGACCACCTGACCACCTGTTTAGATATCTACCTCCCATTGGAAGAAATCTTGGCTTGGGGTCTTTCCCATCTAATGATAGATCTTTCTAAGGATGATGGCATGGAACTGAGCCCTCTCTCTAAATGTTACACAACCCAGAGTGGTTCTCCGCCACAATATTTCTGTTGTGAGGAAGCCTTTTGGAATATTCCTCCTCTGCTGCCTCTTCTTGGTGAAAATGGTGCCCTGGTACTGAAATGTTCCCTCAGAAAAGAGTGGACCCAAGCTAGAACTGACCAGGCAATCCCTGTCCCAGCTACAAGAGCTTCACATTTGCCCTTCTTACTTCTCAGAACAGGATCCTGAAAACCCATGAGTCCCTTCAACTCACTTTTTCCTTGTGTCCTTGGAATTTTCAGTCTTTGTGTTGGGGTTGGGTTGGGTGGATTCAAGGAATGAAAGCCATGTTTCAAGAGCCTGTTTTAAAACTCCTAAGACAAGGTTTTGACTTCTGTTTTCCTATTTTTCAAGTATAATGACCTTCCTTTGGATAATAGTTCCTCATGATCTATTAGTTTGTGGAGGAAGAACCTAAGCATGACACACTGTTGTAAGTGGTGCTGGCGGCTACGTTCCCAGCGCCTGGCCGCCCGGCTAGTTTACACCCGAAATAATTACACAGGAACTGTATTCATTTAAACACTGCCTGGCCCATTATATCTAGCCTCTTATTGGCTAACTCTCACTTATTATTTTAACCCATCTCCATTAAGGTGTATTGCCACTGGACTGTGGCTTACTGGCATGAGTCTAACCAGCGTCCGTCTCAGAGAGGAGAGCCATGGCGTCAGCCTGACTTTACTTTCTTTCTCCCAGCATTCTGTTCTGTCTCCCCGCCTATCTAAGTTCTGCCCTATCAAAAGGCCTAGGCAGTTTCTTTATTTNGAAATAATTACACAGGAACTGTATTCATTTAAACACTGCCTGGCCCATTATATCTAGCCTCTTATTGGCTAACTCTCACTTATTATTTTAACCCATCTCCATTAAGGTGTATTGCCACTGGACTGTGGCTTACTGGCATGAGTCTAACCAGCGTCCGTCTCAGAGAGGAGAGCCATGGCGTCAGCCTGACTTTACTTTCTTTCTCCCAGCATTCTGTTCTGTCTCCCCGCCTATCTAAGTTCTGCCCTATCAAAAGGCCTAGGCAGTTTCTTTATTTGACCAATGAAAGCAACGCTCCTACACCAACATACAATATGTAGGAAATGTGTCAAGTAGTGTCTCAGGGAAACAAAGGATAAGGTACGCAAAATGCAAGTAATTTAGGTTATGCTGAGTGTGACCAAGAAGTTATATGACATGCCAAGGGATTAAATGGCAAGATCATGTAAGTAGACATGTGGCTTGGGAAGTAATGAAGGAAATGACGCTTCTCTACAATTTGAAGGGACAAAGAAGGTCAATGTTTGTCAGGAGACGGTAGACATGGCAAAGACATACAGGCTCTGTGCAGAAAAAGAATGGGAGTGAATGGAAAGATATCCAGTTTCTCACGGTTGTGTGGGAGTGGAAGAATGTGCCCGAGTTAGGCATAGGCTGCGGGGGAGGTGGGGTGAGAAGAATGGAAGAGCCTGGTGATGGATAGCACTGGATAAAAAACAAAGGGGATGGGGGTTTCAGATTAAGTAAAATTGTTAGAGGCACGGATTCAAAATTAGAATGCTCTTATAAGAGCCAAGAATTAAAGAGGTGCCCGATTATATTGAAATTAAAGAGAAGCAGAACATGGAGCCTTCCTATTAGTCTTTAGCAACTTGCTATCCTGAGGAAGAACAAGCTCATCTGAGAAGGAGGCCGAGATCAAGTGAGAGGGAAGAGGTTTGAGACTCCACACATCACATAGACAGCTTTTCTGATGCGTGGGTGTGAAAGCGAGAAAAGACATAAATAGCAACTAGCTGTGACTGCAGAATTCACAGGGAAGTGTTTCTAAACATAAGAGATACTAGATTTGTTTGGTAGTTTAAAGTAGGATTACCAGAGGGTACTTCAGCAGGAACATGCTACATAGTATAAGGCAGCAACAGTCTATGCCTCTGATGAACCTGAAAGAATAGCCCATTGTTACCTTGGCCATTGAATTTGTGCAGATTCTACAACATGGTTCTTTGTTCTTTTAGGGTGATTTAAACCTGGAATACAGTAAAGAAACATACTGAACTGCTATACCTCTTATTCCAGAATGACCATTTAATGTGTTTTAATGATCTTGCTTCCATTTTCTTACCAACTTTCCCAAGAGTCATTTAGTTTTCTATTGGTCTTTGAATAAGCAGGTTGCTTTTCTTTAGAAACAAAAGTTTCACCTATCTTAGAGAAATAGAAAAAAGAGAAAAACTTAAGTAATTCCAAGTAAAATATCTATTCATTTTTCTTGCCTATAGATGTCAGATATAATTATTCAAAATGAAACAATATGGCTCACTGCAGATGAATTATTAAATCCACTTAAGAGTATGTTAAAATAGTGTCAAGGAGGTGATAGGAGATTTGAGATTTAATGTCTCAGCGGGAAGACACTTAAACTACCCTAAAGAATAAAATTTAAAGTAGGGAAAAAAGAGAAAAAGATACTGAAAACAAAGGAAGGTGACGCTACTTTAAGAAAATGTATCATCAAAATCTTTTGGAAAATCTTTCTTCTTTTATCTGGAGTAGACTGGTTTAAGAATAATACAGAAATGTTCTTATATGACTATTAATATTCTTAGTTAAAGCTTGGAGTTTCAGGACCTGAATCAGACAAAAGAGGTTTTGTTAAAATATTTCTTGGGAATTATCTTCACCAACTTAATTTTATAGTGTTGCAGAATTTTCAGACTGAGGAGAACTCTTGAGATGAGGCAGTCAGCGTTCAGGCTATTTTATCTTCTGTTAGAGAGTAACTCAGAGGCAAAAATAATAAAAAGCAAAAGACCTTTAGTCATTTGGGAGAGATTTTCCTTCAAATGAAACTGTTCCATGGACAGTACCGCCTCGCAGAATTGCATATCTTCACGAAAAGATCAGTTGAAAACAATGTGTTGAGTTATCTTTTCCTTGTGTTTCAGAGAAACCCACAGTATTCAATGTAGATAATCATAAGCCTCTAATGTGAGATTTTATTTTCTGTTCATGCACTAAAGCCACAGTGCCTGGATGCTGTGCAACATTGGGAAGGCGGTAATGGATGCCAGCATCAAGGGACAGAACACAATCAAAGAGGGGTTAGCTATTTCTAAGTTCTTGAAATGACCAGCAGATGGGAGACCAGACTGCCATGGAAGAAAAGCTGAGAAGAATCAAACCAATGTATGGTTCTCATATCACGTTCAGTTTGTGTCGAAAATTAGTGAACATTTCTCCCATCTTATGTTCTCAGACCCTCAGTGAAGCTTTGTCAGATATGATCTCGCTACTCTTCCACAGTTTAGAGAAATACAAAAGTACATATTTCAATTCCTGTAGACTCTAGTTATTAAAATAGATTTGTATATTCCTCACCAAAATCAGAGCTTATAGTACATTGCCTTTATAAATATTTCTATATGTAGCTTATGATGCATCCTGACTACAGTCCCGCATTGTATCTCTAATTACATCTTATATGAATTGAAATATTTTTGTATACCATCACTCACATTCTTATTTACTCATTTAGTCACTAATTATGAGTAGATCTCTGTGAAATTTGTTCTAGAAAAGTACAGACATTGGGAATATTGTTAATACAAAAAGGGAAATATTTTTTAACACTAATGTAAACCAAAAGCTCACAGTTTATATTCTTCAATCATAGGTGACTTAAATTATTACTATACTAATGAAAATTATGCATTTTTTCCCCTTTAGAATGTTTAGCTCAGGAAACAGGGGAAAGTGATATGTTGCTTGTGGTGTTAACTTTACTTAATTTGAAACCTTAGCATAATTTTATTTTCTCCCACTAAATACTTAATGCAGTTTCAGCATAAAATTTAAATATTTACATGTCAAATATTGATTTTGTGCTAATAGGTCAGCATATCTAAATCACAGTGGTACTTTTTGGAAGCCAAAAAACCAGTTAATCTACATTTTATTGTGTGCTCAATACTCTGATTGTAGATCAATGTGTTGAGAAAGAAGATTTATATATTTCAGGCCCATTAAATATTAATAAATAGATGTCAAATGATATAAATCTATGCACTTGTCCTTCATGAATGACAGAATTGCCTTTTCTCTTCCATTTCTTCCATTTTTGACATTGCTTTCCTACATTCTTATCAAGAAAGGCAGCATAGGAAGAAGATTTTCCCCAAGGCAAGCTCTACTTGGTTAAATGCAACATCAGCTTTCTGTCTTGTAGGCCTTATTTTGGGAGTAAAGTGGATCAGACTAAGAGGACCTCAGAATTCTAGAATGCTTCTGGCTGCAGGGCTAAGACAAAATTTTGCCTTTGGGTCCATTGAAGGAACACGCCGATTACCTTACAGGAGCTTCTAACCCTGAGTCACACTGAGTCATAGCAGGGAACCAAGCTTGTAGCACAAAGGGAGAGGGAAGGAATTCTCTGAGGAATTCATGGATTTCCCAGTTTCTGTCTCCCATGGCACTGTCCCCTTTTCTCTTTCTCCATCCTTCCTACTTTGCCAAATGGTAGGACTGAGCCCTGAGATGAGGACAAGAAATGTAACTAGGAAGAAGAAAAAAAAATGTAGATGAACAGGGAGATGAGCAGGACCGTCTTAAAAGAACTAGGCCTTCCCTCTCTTGAGACCTCATAGTCAGATTTATCGTATCTACTTCAGTCTTAGGCAGAGATTTACTAACAGTTCTTTGCCAAATCAGATCACTTAATGTTATAACCATTTTTCCTGCTCTTAGTAAAATATTATTGTTAGTATTTATGAATCACAATGAGAATTTCATGGATATAAAGCCCTGAATATTTCATGAAGGTCTTGAAAAATTTGGATCTGAGTACATGTTATTAAATATAGCTAAATGCTAACTCTCAGTACCACTTAGGGGTGCTGTATGGACACCTAATTCTTCATAGATAGTCCCTTGCTGTATAATGTATTCCCAAACTGTCACAAGTTGGTCATAGTGTGGTTAAGAAAAGCAATTTAATTTAATCTTAAAATAAACAGCAAATCTCTTTTGAATGTTGAGATACAGAGATGAATGATTTCTCTGGGTGGGGCTGTTTTGGTCTTTTATCCAATCCTTAAGACAATACTCAATGAACATCCACTCTGTGCTGTGTCCTGGCCTGTGACTTGGAATAGAGTACAAAGGAAGAAGTATAGCATGGTAAAGTGATGGGTTTTGGAGTTGAACTTGGTGGATCTGACGTTTTATTATCAGCCACAAGTTATTACCCTTTGCATATTAGTTAACCACTTTTGGCCCTTTTTAAATAATCGGACAAATGAGCTTTCATCTAGGTCGAAGACTTGCTTTGGCAATCAAGTGAGACAAACACAATGAGCTGCATGTGGCACAGGACCCCCATGCCCTACATGATCTTATCAAGGTCCAGTCTTCCCAGGTGTGGCAGCGCTGGCTAGATCCTGGAGGTAGAGGTATGCTGATCTCTGTGAAGATCAGACTGATTTACATAGCAAGACACCCCAAACCCCCAGACAAACAAACAAACCACTCAGCCGCAGTCTGTGTCCTTCAGGACCGCTAGTAATAGGAATTTGTAGAGTGTGCTGTGGCCTATTATTCAGATGTGTCCGGCTCTGCAGCCACACTGAAAATCAGAGTGGGGGTCTATTCTGAGCTGGAAGAGGAAGTCAATGCCAGGTTCTGAATAGAGTTGTATACTAAGGCAAGGATACTAACTTTAGCCTGGAAAAACATCTGTGCACACGTGTGAGCTTCTAGTTGAGCTCAAATTCAGGAGACTTTTCTCCAAGAAACTCTAAAGAGAATTTTGAACCTATGAGACCTCTCCTGGGACATGAAAAAAGGAAGTCTTGTATCTTTAGCTCCTGGTGCTTTCAGTTTTCAGGGACCTATGTACCTGACCAAAATGAACAAAAATGATTTTAGGTTTGCTGTGGTTTTGCCTACCTTCATTTTCTATACTTGCTAAATTACCATGCTTTCTCTTGGCATTTTTGTTCTGTTTTGAAAGCACAGTTTCCGTCCTCACTGAATTTCAGAATTCCTCTGTTCTTGCGCAGTTTCTTTGCTTTGTGTTTGACACGTGTCACGGGAAGGAACACATTCAGTGATCTGCGCACCCCACCCACCCAGAGGGGAGGTGTGGCAGGAAGAACTCTCTGTGTAGAGGAAGAGACCTGTTTTCTTTGAACTCACAGTCTATCTCACTGCAAAAAAAAAAAAAATTCCCAAAATACCAATATCACATGGAATTGTTAATATGAAATTCCCCAGCACACAGAAATCCTGAATGGTTTAAATTGAACCTCGATAATGTTTATAATCTGGTCTCTTTTACAGTTTAGCTTACAATAATCTCGGACCCAGAAGGATCTTTCTTCATGTCATACATGACCTGGTCTCATTCTAGCACCTGGTGTGTGATGGGCAATCAGTGCCCATTAAACGCATAAATTAAAACAGCAAGAGTAATGGCAACAGCAGCAACAATAACAACGCAACTGTGAGACAGACTAAAATTTCTCCCATTTGCACCACAGCTTCTGGAGTCCCACTGGTGGCAGGAGAAACATTGCCTCTAGGGCTTGCTGCTGTGACTCCATTACGCTCAGGTCACCTGGTGCTTGGTAGCCAGGTGGTTTAAGTGCTTGTTTCTTATAAGAATTTCCATGCAGTTGGTTACGTGAGTGAAGGTGGAGTAAACAAGCCCAAGGCCAAGTTAGATGTCATTCTGTACTTGTTTGTGTTACAGCCCTGGCTCTACAAAAAGGCCGGTGGTTCAGAAAGGTTCTTGTGGAGAAACACAGGGCAGACACGGATTCACCATGTGGTTTAAAAATAAGCCCATGAGACTCATTTTCTTCCGAGGCTGAATATTACAAGGACTTCTTATGGTTGTAAAGATACCATTCTGTTTTCTTAATGTGAAATCAAAGAAGTTATCAGAGGTTGGGATCATTGGAGACTGAATTTAGGATGACACTGGGTCATCTCACCTACCTAAACTAGATAAAGGAATTTTGTGTTGCTTCAATGTTCATCCATGCTATGAGCAAGAACAAAATTCACAAAAACAATCCTAAGATCGATATAGAGTGTCATTCAGTCAGGTTTATAATTCAGTGGCTTGTAGAGATCTGAATGTCAAGATAGATGGATTCCTGGGACATTATGGGTGGCTTTTATTAGAGGAAATTTTTGAATCGTAAAGGGAATTTTCAGGTCAAATAAATTCATCATTGCAATCAAATCCATTTACATTCAGGCTAAATCTTCATTCATGGTCCCAGGATGTTCCACTATTTAGAGCTTTTATTCTGGAAATGATACTTTCGATTAAGTTAAAGTAGTGATACAGTCACTCATTCATTTTTCATCCACCAACTGTTTATTGAGTACCTATTATGAGAGTCAGTTATAGTCTAGGCACCAAGGACAAGGAACAAGTCTCCATTCTGAATCCTAAAGATGGTTTTACACACCTTGACCTTACCATGACCCAGTGTTTCTGCCTGAATCATGCCGTTTAATAACTCAAAGCTCAGTGTTGTGGGGATATAAAGGCAAAACAGAGACCAGGGCCTTCTAAAAGTGCAATTACTCTTTGAATTTCCAATGGATTCCATCTACTCACATTGTGGTACGGTTGAGTTCTTCTTTAGAGAATCTCTCAGGTCCAGGCTTGATGATCACTTGATCTCAACTTCTCCATACCCGGACAGAAAAATACCATCCAACCCTTCTTTGTGAAGTGACATTATTCACCATTTTCTTTCATCCCAGGGGATTTCTATAAACATTTCAGTTGGAATTTGTATAGAATTATTACAGGATTATGTTTGATTACTTTTTTGTATCAAAGTAGCATTTAAATTTTAGGATGTCATGTATTGCTTGAGGAGATGAATATCAGGGCCCTGGTGGTGACTGAGGTCTTTCCACACAGGAACTATACGAATACCAACCCCACTGCAGACTAGATAAGCTTCTTTTTTGACCTGTCTCCTGGCTGTGTTTGTGAAACTGTGTCACTTCAATCACCAATAATAAATTTGTCCTGTTTGAGGGACACGATCAATCAGCAGCCTAGAGCTTTATAGGAAAGGACTACAAGGCCCCTTCTTGCCAAGAAACTTAGACCCTACCCCAGGCTGCAGATTTCCGCAAATTTCAAACACTCTAATTAATGCTGCAAAGATAGTGTGTGCTCTGTGGAAATTATGCTTCATATTTACAACTGCCTCTATAGCTCAATGCAGGGCCTGTTCACTTCAAAATAGAGTTACATCTCCCAAGATTTGAAACTAATTTTATTTTTTCTGTACGTCATAATCTTCACTTTCCCAAACTTTCTGAATTGTCCCAGAAGGCAGAACTTTCCGTACCTACTTACTTCCCCTTTCCTAAGTTTTATGGTGAAGTTTATGAGACTGATTTTCTTAGAAATATGGCGACCACAATCGCTTGACTTTTGCCTCCTTTCGTGTACTTACTCATTTTCAAAGGCAGTGCTGTGGAGAAGTCAAATGAACACAAGAAGCCTCAAAGCGGATGGAGCACTTGAATGGATCTATCCTTGAGATAGGATACTTGGTCATTCAAAATGTTCAGTAGCAAACTGGGTGTGGTGGCGCACACTTTAACCTCAGCACTTGAGAGGCTGAGAGAAGAGTGTTGCCTCTAGCTTGATATTAGCCTGGGCTGCGTGGTGAGTACAAGGGTAACTATGCTATCTAACAAAAGTTCCCATCTCCAAGAAACCAAATGAATAGATTAAATAAAAATAAATCCCAAGTAAAGCTATAGTATCAGCACATTAAAAAAGCAGCAGTGGAAAATGTAGTGACTTTACGAAATGACAATCTCTTTTCCTTTAAACTTCCCTCATGCATCTCACTCCTGAATGACAGCATACTTTAAGAGTTGGTCCTTGGGCCTGGGAAATGGCTCAGTAAGTAAGGTGTTGGCTGTTATATGCATGAGGACAGGAGTTTGGACTCCAAGAACCCATGTAAATGCCCAGGGCTTGTGGCATCCCAGCTTTAATTGTGGCTCACAGGGTGGAGATGGGAGATTCCCTGGAACAAGCTGGCTAGTTAGATCATCCAAAGCATGGAGATCTGGGTTAAATTGAAAGACCCTGACTCAATGAGCAAAACTGGAGTGTAATCAAGATTGACTCCCGATGTTGGTCTCAGGACTCCAACAGATATGTGCAAGCAAACACATACTGACACACTCCTGATCTCCTTGCCTTTACATCTGCAGTGCTAGGGTTACAGGGATGTGGCACTATGCTCAGGTCTCCTTGTGCATGTGCACGTGTGTGTACATGTGTGTGTGTATGTGTGTGTGTGTGTATAATTTGATGGCAATTTCTTTCTGACATTAATTTGCATGACTTTATGTTTCATTTGCATCTCTTATTCCCTCCCACACTGGTGATCCTAACAGAATTAACTGTGACTGGGTACTAGAGACCCCACCACATGAAATACTGGAGATTCAGTGGTTGATGATCATTCATCTTTGCTCTGGTTACATCACAATGTGATATCCTAGTGTGTGGAAGCAGCCTGTGAACTAGGCTAGTGTAGCCATGAACAATGACTATTTGTGGTAAGATTTAGGATAACTGGAAAGGCAGTGCAAAAGACAAGCGGATGAGGGGATTTTAAGTCCCAGCTAAGTTGGAAATGTATGTTTGCAAGTCTAACAAAGGAGGCAGGATCTGAATAATTATAAATAAAATAGCTATAGAATGGACAGAAGAGAGAATAATCAGCAAATAGAAAGGACTTCCGGTACTAAAAGGACTGTATCAACTGTATTAGAGACCTCATATACTACATTCTTTGTCAGAATGGAAACTATCTACAGACATGTACAGTTAGTCTTCAGTAATTGGGGATTCAAACAACTGGGAATCAAAAATACTTAAAAAACTTATTTACATGTGCCCTAAGGACATATACATATTCTCTTTGTTATTCAGTGATTTTCACAGCATTTGCATTGCTTTAGGTATAATAAATCATCTAAGGATGATTTAAGACATATTGGAAGGATATGTATAGGTTACATCTGAGGAACTGGGAAATTCCTTGTAGGAAGCTGAAATTAAGCCTATGTGTATTGATAGTGCTAACAATGTGCACTTTTCTATGCACATTTTATTTCATTAACTAATCCCTATTAAAGTCTTAGAAACATCAAAGTCTCAACTTTATGGAAGAGGAAACTATGGCTCATAGAAGATACATTGTAGTGTTACCTCAGACTTGACAGACTCAGAATCAACTTCGTTATGTATAAACCTATACACTTCAGTCCTGCTTCTATCAATGGTTTCTTCATTGTCTCCGTTGCATGGGGTATAAGCTTTGATATTGCATTCGATGTGATTTGGTCATATCCTTGTCAGAAATGACTCCTTTTCAGTTGCTCCTTTGAGACATTTCTTTCACACATTCCTATCTTTCTCATCAGTGATGCTCTACGGTGTGCTCACTTCCTCCTCTCAGGGTCATCAGATTCTGCATCATCCTCACATTTGGTCCCAGATCCCTGCCTCTCAGAACGAAGAGTTTCAGGAAGCTCAAACAGTATTTCTTCCTAGAAACTGGTTCATATTATTCTATCCCTTCTCAAATGTCATTAAAATCTTACAGTTCTGATAATAATGAAACTCCAAAAGAGTATGTTGTCTTCCAACTCTGTTCTATATTAATTCTTGGCTTTGTTTTTTTCATTAAGATGAATCTTCCCTTCCTGATATGTGACGTTTTTGTTTTTTGCATGTGGAGAATTGGAAGTTCCTTGTTTACCATTTCTTTCAAGGATAAATTAGGCAATGGCATTGCTTCAATTTAAAAATGGATTAATCTTTGGAAGCCTCTGCAGCAATATTATGTGTCTGTGGTTGAGAACATAATTATAAACACTGTCTTCCTTCACCTCCACTGTGCTAAGGGGACAACAGCCAAGGTGGGTGGTTTAACTATTTGCCGAGTTTCTATCACATGGATATTTTCCCAGCTGTCTCCTAGCTACCCTGAGTGTTATATTTATTATATGAAACAAATGTAAGAAAATAAAATACATGTATTTGCATTTGCCAAGTCAGCATTATGCAAAGAACATTTTTTAAGGGGCTGATTTTTTTCCTTCAAATGTTGTTTATAGTCCATCAGATTTAATGTCAAGTTCATATAAGTTCAGGAGCTGATGAGTACAAGATCTTAGAGTATCCCAAAAACTTGGGTAGAGGAAACCACTATTGATTAATTCAGTCCACTTTTGTAATGGACTTTGAATTCCTTCCCTTCAGCCTAAAGTCATTGTTGGGCTCTGTACTTAATCTTCGCCTGTGCCTCTCGGCATTAAGAAACTGCCAATAGTTGTCTGAAATTAAGGATTAAGAAGTCAATGTTTAAAAGCAGTGCGTAGTTACTGATCTCCATGGCTATTCGCTCACTTTCAGACTCACTTCCCACTCAATCAATGCAAGAGCCTAAAGATTACTTCTCCCTCTTTCCTCCTGGTCAGAGCATTTCATCCAGGAGGAAGGCTGGTTAAGATTCAAGAAGTTCTAAAGGGGGGCGGTTCTTAAGATTCAGGGAGAAACTTACTCATAAGTCACAGGAAGTCCCTGAATTTGAGCAGATGCTCCAGGCCTCTCCCACCAAAAACCACGTAATCAGGAAAGAGGGAACTAGGACAAGATTAGTCTATGGAAGAATTCTCCAATCTGTCAAACAGAAATCTCTGGGATTCTGGCCCTTATAAACATCACCTATACTCACTTAAACTTTGGTGATAACGTTAGCTTTGAGTAAACCATGTTTCTGTAAACCATTGCAGGATACTTATTGATTTTGGTGATATTATTACTTTGGTCTGTTGTTGGTCCCCTGTCTGGCTTGAGATGTTGGTTCAAGTCTCCCTAAGAATAGTGTCATACAACATGTGGTCTATAATAAGGCTCCAAGAAACCAGCAGTGCAACCTATACTGGCTTTTACTACTGCAACTTGGAAGTAACCAGGAGACTTGAAGAGGGTGTCAGGGTTTTTAAAAGCCTATGTCCTAGGTGCCTGAATTTCAACTCTCAAGTCACCTTTATGTATATTTTTACATGCTTCTTAGTTTTCTTGTGTAATAGCTATAATACATATGAAAGCATGTTCAAAACTACCTCTTTCAAAGACTGACATGAACTCTTCTTCACAATATGACTTAAACCAGGGGATCCCAAATTCAAACTCTGTATGCAGGGGTCAGTGTGGAAATTCAAGTGAGTTTAGGGCATAATGTCACAGGGAAGAATGGGAACTGTGGAAGTCCTGCTTTCCTCTAGCTTTTCCTTCTTTCTCGGGATTAATTCTCTTTGGCTGGCTTAAAATTTAATCTGCATCAACATAAAATGAACCTTCAGTGTTCATGGTGGTTAATTTTATGTATCAACTTGGGTAAGGTATGGGGTTCTCCAGATCAGAGGTGAAACTTTATTCTGAATGTCACACACTCAGCTCAGTTATTGGTACACCTGGTGGAGGCAAGGCAATCAGAAGCATGGTGAGTTTAACACAGAGGTTCGGTGGAGAGCAGGAAGCTCGTATCTGGAAACAAACAAATGTTTTTCGGCAGGCACTCCTGTCTTATGCTGTCCAAAACACTGACATATCAACATCTGTAGATCCTGCGGGAAGATTTGTTAGTTAGAGGTGCTTGGTGATCCTGTGGTAGCCGGAAGATGAGGGGCAGAAGCATATACCCCGAGTACAGACCAAAGGAAGAAAGTAGAGCAGATGTTCACATAGTCCAGTAGAATCCCTTTAATGTAATATAGCAGAGACAGGAAAGACTGAAGGGAGGGGAGGTGTCATATGAGAGAAGGGTGGTACAGGTGTTGCAAAAATAAAAGCAGTGCTAAGAAAGATCCAGGGAATGCTGAAAGGATGAGGTCAAGATTCCCACAAGAAAATAAATTGCAAGAATGAGGAAAGAGATTTCATTCCCCAAGAAAGGTTTTTATTTACGTAGACCAAGAAGATCAATTATTTGGATAAAACAAAAAACAACTACACTTTTCAAATTTGTACAGGCTCCCAAACTGTGAAGAGTAGCTGATATGATTAATAACAAAGTCAAGATGCAAGAAGTCATGTTAGAATGTGGGAATGATGAATTGAAACAAACAAAATGGGCTTTCACAATGATAAATGTGAAGTTCCCCCTTTTATGAAAATAAATCACTTAAACATACAATAAAGGGGAAATAACTTAGTTCCATTTCACGTGAAAAAGACTAGCGTTTTACTTATAAAACGCTGATGTATTCATGATGCCAGCAGAGTGAGATGATGGCTTTAAAGTGAGTGTAACACCAAACTTAATGATTGAGAGACTATGCCTCTAGACTCTGACCCAGCAAGTCTATAATGTGACATATAAACTGTATGAAATTGGAGCGGGGAAACAGCCTGTAATAGGAATCTTGATTAAATAAAGTTTGGTATGCTCTGATAATGGAGTACTCTTCAGTTATGAAAAGTAATGAAGCTTTCTGTGTACTAATTTAGAAAAATAGTCAAGATATATCTGAGAAAAATGAAGGTGCCAAGTAGTATATATTTGATTCTATGTATGTAAAATTGGGAAATAAGAAAATATAATCATATTTATTTTTATTTGCATGAAGGAGTTCAAAATTTATACAAGTAGATTTAAAATGTGTTAACAATGGGCAGAGTGGGGCTGTAGGGACACATCATTAAATTTAGAATATTTTTAATGAGATGAATGATTGGGGCAGAAATTAGATGGAGGGGCACAGACTCATGGATGCTCTCTGAATTATGATTTCCTCCATGACAGGCTTCACACTTCACTTTCTGCCCCTTTCAGTGACATCTACAGTCACATTTGTCATTTAGAAGCCTATTAGTCACATAATTACTCATCACACGCTAGACGAATGTGTGAGTTTCATGACATACATCTCTCAGAGTCTGAGGACCCAGGTTTAGTCTTGTTATCACAGAGGGGCCAATGAGTGGCTGCTAAAGCCAAGAGAAATGAGAGTACATTTTTGGAAGGTGTTGAGACTATTCATGGATTAAGGCGTGGCTTCAACTTTCAAGAGATTCCGTTGGGGATCAGTGTGCCAGGCACATAACTCATAAACATGTTCTGCATGAGCACAGTGGGGGCATCAAGACAGAGGCTTGCAGAGTCCTGAGAAAGACAGCGATGTTGATGTCCAAGTGGATTTAGAAATCCCCTGCTGGGCAAAAGATTTTAGTAAGACTTGTGAAGTCTCTCCAAGGCCTGTATGCTGTCCTATACAATCCAGTTTCAGAGAGAACTTTTCCATTCGTTTAGAGAGAACCTGGGTTCTGTATTCTACCCCTCATGAGAGAGATCAGCACACCCTGTCTGGTCTTTGACTAGAATCTTGTTAGGAAGGTTTAATCAGTATCTACTTTTCTGTTGATAATTCCCCTGAGTAACTTTCTCCTTATTTTCCAGTTGTGACTTCCCACTCGGTCATCCCGTGTACGGGTTCAGCACCGTCTTTGTCTTGAGCTGCAGGCCTCTATTGCCTTAGTGCCCACCCTTTTTCTTACTGGGCTTCCTTACCACGCTTTAAGAAGTAATGTTGACTAACACTTTCCTTCACAAGAATAGCCATGACCGGCTGTCTGGTGAACAGCATGCCTGAGGCCTGAGTTTAATATTGCAACAAGGGAAAGCAGGGTTAAAGGGGGAAGAAAGGAGAGGGAGGGCAGAAGGAGAAACAGGGAAGAGCAAAGGTCAGAATGATGAGCGCCAAGTGACTCACCTGGAGGAAATCACACAGGACCCAGAGGGATGGGAGAATAGGTGACAGACAGAACCGCTCAGGCCTGGAGAGAGAGAGATGGCTCAGTGCTTAAAACCATTTATTACTATTCAAAGAGCATATGTTCCCAGCACACATTTGAGTGTTCACAACCATCCTCAACTCTAGTGCCACAGGGTCTGATACCCTCTTCTGACCTCTGCAGGCATAAGATATTCATGTGACAAACATACATGAATATAGCATGAAGGAAAACACTCAGACACATTAAAAAAAAAAAACAAAATAAACCTAACAGAAAGAAAAAGAAGGAGCAGTTCCCCGTGTAAGCTTGCATTTTAAGACTGTAAAGGCAATATGACTATGCGCCAGCGCTACATACAGAGGGCATGGCCTCAGAAGCTCAAATGGGCTGCGTCCTGAAGTATTGCCCCGATAGAAAGAAAACATGTCAAGAACCACCACTTCCGCATTTCTTGACATAGTGAAATCGTGAACTTTCTTTTTCACAGTCCTGCTTAGGATCACAGTCATAGCACCATGACATTTGGCACAGGCAGAGACCTCATGTTCTACCTGTGGGGAGGAGTTGGATATCGGAACTGTGTAAAGTGTGAATGGAAGAAGGTATTTGCAAACCTTTGAGAGGATCTTCTTAACTGGTACAGGATACAGCAGCTGTTGTCGTCTTCTTCTTCTTCTTCTTCTTCTTCTTCTTCTTCTTCTTCTTCTTCTTCTTCTTCT
>LOEQ01005273.1:193209-207482 GCA_001685075.1 Bramus lutescens
CAGGAAAGGTCTCTTCTGGGTTAGCTGCTGGGCAGGGAGGTGCTGAAGGCAGCGAAGAACTTTTGCTGCCCTCCCCACCCCTCGGTGGCATGAGTGGCCGGCCCACTGAGATCAATGTCAGTATGACAGCAACCATGGCAACTTAGATATGAGGAGGAAACAGTAGACATTTGTTAACATTCCCTTTCTCTAAACAAGAAGAGCAAGCCACCAACGAAAGCAGCAAGCTTCCCCAAGACTTCTCGATGTTCAGACTTATAAAGACAAAACTCCACGTCCTATGCACTTTAGGGTAAACATATAAATGGAAAGGGGACTGGATGTGGTGATGTTTGTTTTCACTTCCCACACCTTGGAGGCAGAGGCAGTCAGATCTCTGTGAATTTGAAGCCAGGCTTGTGAATAGAGCAATTTCCAAGCCATTTAGGGCTACATAGTGCAACCCCATCTCAAAATGCTGTTTCTAATACTAATTGTGTATTCATGGCACAAAGGAGAAAGGGTGCTATTCAGGGAGAGGAAGGAAAACTAAGGGAGAAGGATAAGACAGGTTGATGAGGATAAACACGGACAACACATACCATGTGCACCTACGGACAAACAAATAAAATGCATAGTTCACACATTTGACTGAAGCACACACATGTGTGCCACACATGTGAATGATATGTACTGCACATATGTGAAAAAAGTGCATGTTGTGCATGTGAATGAAGTGAGTATTATACATGTAAATGAGGTACATGCATACATGTGGATAAACTTCAAGATGTACATGTGACTGAAGTGCATGGTGCACACATGCAAAGAAGTGCATGATACACATGTGAATGAATTACATGGTACACATGTGAACAAAGTATGTGGTACACATATGAGCAGGAAGTACACAGTGCACACACAGGAACAAACTGTATGGTACAAACATGTGAACATAGTACAAGGTACACATTTGTGAACAAAGTGCCTTGTGCACACATTGGAATGAACTACATGTATGAAAATACATCAGTGTGTGCAATGGATTTGTGCTAATAACAGAAACACTCACTCCACCTTTTCACGGCTGCATCTTCATTGTATTTTCTTTTTTATCATTAGTTCATTCTGTGACATCAGATATGCCCTTGAGGGACAACAAGATGGATCAGTGGCTAAAGCCTCTTGCTGCTAAGTCTAGTCTAGTGACCTTAGTTCCATCCCTGGGACCCACATGGTGGAAGGAGAGAACAAACCCCTGAAAGTTGTCCTATGATACTGATTGTATGTCTGCCTTCCCTACACAGCACATAAACAGAACAAAAATACAAAAGAGATAAAGTGAATTGATAGCTTAAAGATTATTATTATTATTGTTTGTTTTTTTTGAGACAGGGTTTCTCTGTAGCTTTGGAGCCTGTCCTGCAACTAGCTCTTGTAGACCAGGCTAGCCTCTGTCTCCTGAGTACTGAGATTAAAGGCATGAAGACTGGCTGTTTAGAGATATTGTGGTTCTTGACTCTGTTTTCCCACTATCTTTTCTTGGAAATTGGATGGCATTCTCCTAGAATGAAGCTTGTGCTCTGATCATAAAGAAATAATAGAAATGTAATTAAATTGAAGCCAATATTAAAAAAGGAGGTTAAATAATTTATTTCAGTGAAGTGAAGTCTTATAGACTGTTCAAATAAAATAATACAATACTGTAAATAAATCCTCCAAAGAATATCATATTTATATTAAAAATTTTATGTTTATCAAGTTGTAAGAGTTGTGACCTCAGTCAGGGATCCTGAATGGTTGGCTCATAAGGACTGTCCCATGAAAGTGAGCAAGATTATCTTTAACATCCTTAGGGCTGATTCTATGACATCCAGGGGTTTCCAAATCAGAAGATGCCCAAGCCCTGTGAACTTCAGATCCTCTCTGGATTAGTAGTACAATCCATTCAGTGCAACTGATATCTACATAGCTCTATTGTTAGCAGTATGGTGACTAGGAAAAATTAATGTTTCCAGTACATGGGTGAGCCTAAAGATGATGAGGCCCAAGAGTAAGCACATTTTCCTCTGACTCAGTATTGTTTTGATAGGCAGTGTCCCCCCCCAAAAAAAAAACTAAGAGAATACACACACACACACACACACACACACACAAATGGGTATTTATTATATTGGCTTACATAATGGGGACTAGGTCCAACAGTGACCATCTGTGTGTTGAAAAGATCTGTGTTTTGGAGAGGTTTATTTCCCGGTAGATACTTAGTCCCTGCTACTGGATGCCTCATGAGTCTCCATCTGGTGCTGCAGGCTTGGAGATCCTGGGAGAGTCAATGGTCTTCAGATCATGCTAGAAAGCCAAGAAAACTCTGATCTGACATCAGCAAAGAATAGCAACATCAGTGATTAACACACATCCTCTGGAAGACAAGAAGACAGGCAAGCATGCCAGTTTTTTCTTTGGATCTTTTTGTATTTGGGCTACTTGGTAGAAGGTACTGCCCACTTTGAGGGTGGGTGTTTCCCTCTCAGTTAATCCTCTCTGGAAATGCTCTTACACACACACACACACACACACACACACACACCACATGCGTGCGCATATTAATACACACAGGCACACATATATACATACATATACATACAATATACATGCGCAGACATATACATATTTATGTGCATGTATATATTTTCTATGCTATTCCAGGTTCCATACAGCTTACAGTCAAGGTTAGCCATCTCCCATCTCTAGTGTCTTTCATTTTTTAAACCACTTACCACTTTTGTATGAAATGATTCTGCAGCCAGAATCTGACAAGAACATTAATGTGATAAAGGGTAATGAGTGTGTGACAGATGACCTTGAGAGCCATGACAGAAAGCAAATGTGTAAACTAGAGGAAAGAATCACCCGCCCATCACTACACTAAATCAGGGAAACATGGCAGTGTGGCCCTTTCTGCTACCTGTTATCAACAGCATGAATGAGCCCCCATTCAGTGCACATGTTGTGGAGTGTTAAAAATAATGCCTCTTCATCTTGCAAGAGTGGGAATGTATCGGATAAATACATGTAACCCTTTAGCCAACCTGGGGTGTATTGTTTACAATGAATCCCTGGCTCTTTGAAAGTGACAATATATTAAACTAGTCCCCTCTAAAATAATAGAATTCAAGTGGTTCTAAGACAATTCAAGCTAATAAAAATTTCATTGTGAGAACAATTATTTTAGTGAGAAGAAGAGAGGGTTAATCTTGAACCTTCTAGTACAAAAATTTTGTTTTCTTTTTTAATTTCAGTAACAAGGCTCCCTGAGATACAGACATAGAGCAACAATCTCAGCAAATGATCACATTGATTTCTGCAAGAGGGTGAAGCTGCAGGAGCTTTGTCACCTGTTGTAGGAACAATGAAGTCCCTTCAAGTCCAGCAGCTCCAGGGTTGCAGAGCAATGCCTTTCCCGGCCTGGTCTTCTGGCTGCACGTGGAGATTAGCATAATGTGGAGCTCCCCTAGTTAATGCCTTACGTCACACTCAATTCTTGTCAGGATGGCGGGGTGCAGTACATTGGGTTGTTGCAGAGCTGTAGTCAGGACTTGGCAAAAGCTGTTCTCAGTCCATACTTAGAGAAATGATCACTTTGTGCCTGGGATGGGATGGAGATCTGTAGAACTCCCTCCTCTTCCTCTTCCTCTTCCTCCTCCTCCTCCTCTTCCTCCTTCTCCTTCTCCTTCTCCTTCTCCTTCTCCTTCTCCTCCTCCTCCTTCTCTTCCTCCTCTTTTACCAGGAGGAAATATAGGGATCAGTTCACCTCCATTGTGACTTACAGACTGACCTCCTATCTTTTTGCTCCTTATTCTTCCTTGTGAACTAATCTTCATCGTTTCTACTTTCGGTGTGGAGAAGAGCACAAGGCTTGTCCCAAGCTTGGGAAGGTGCACAGGTCAAATCCCCAGAGAGGAAAACGCTTGCAGTCTGAAACAGCTGAGAGCAGATACAGCAAAAGTCTAGAAAGAAGGGAAATTCCAAACAGCAGGCAAGTGTCAGGTCCTCTACAAAATGATGGGGAGCTTGGCGGCTCAGGCTCTATTCATTGCTTCCTGTCTGTGAATGCCTCTTGCTTCCAAGGGCTCTTGACAACGTCTTGATCTTCCTGACGTTGCTGCTGGAGGCCACTCGGCCCCACTGCACTGGTCACTCAGCCTGTCCCTGTTGATGCTTGTCACAGACAGTGCCAGGAGCGTCCCCATTTTGTTAGTCTGATCCTTGCTCTGTACCTATCAACACTACGGGTACTACATTTAGAGGGATCCCTTTGGACAGCAGTTAACATTTCACTTTTGCTTTAAACCAAACAAGACAAATCCCTACTGACCAGGTAGAAGAAAAAAAGAACCAAGATAGCAAGAACAAGTCTGCCTCTCCCTAAGCTTGAAGAATTGCTGAGTCCATACCAGAGAGATAAAAGGCAACTCCAGTCAACTGATCATAATTGTAGTCTCTGAAAATACTGAAATATTTCCCATAGAATTACAATCATGTGTATCTATATTTCACTATAACTCCACTATCAAGTCTTATGTTCCAATCAAAACATTTATACTTTTGATTTATCTGAAAGAAAAAGGTAAGCAATTTGATTGTGCTTAGTAAAAATTAGGTAATTTTGTTCCTACTTAAAAAATGTTTTCTAAGTTTCTAATCTCCTTTCTATAAGGATTAAGAAATGCTTCTCTAGGCTGGGGATATGGTTCAGTGAGTAAAGCTCTTGCCATGTCAGCTATTCTGACATACAGAAGCAGTAAAAGAGCAAAGAGACCTGTGTCAATCAAGGAGGAAGGATGACTCACTCAGGAGGCTGTACTCTGCCCTTCCCATATGCACACACTCAGAGAGAGAGAGAGAGAGAGAGAGAGAGAGAGGAAGGGAGGGAGGGAGAGTCTATCTATCTATCTATCTATCTATCTATCTATCTATCTATCTATCTGAGTTAGTAGAGAGAGGGACGGAGAAAGGGAGGGAGGGAGAGAGAGAGGTGATAGATACATAGATACATGATAGATAGATAGATAGATAGATAGATAGATAGACAGATAGATAAATAGACAGAGTGAGAGAGAGTTAGTAGAGAGAGGGAGGAAGGGAGAGAGAGGTGATAGATAGATAGATGATAGAGTGAATGAGAGGGAGAGAGAGAGAGAGAGAGAGAGAGAGAGAGATCATACACATAGAATACAAAAGATGCCACTCTGTCACTCTGTGATTAAGGAGGTTTAGCAACAGCAGAAGATTAAGCCTCCGTGCCATCTCTAGTTAAGTCTCCCATAGGACACTTGCATCTTGCAGCCATGCCTCTATGGTAGGCTTGTTAGGCTTTTGGCTCAATCAAGGGTGATGAACAGGCACCTAACTTGAAGTAGGTAGTCAGTAAATGTTTGTTGGATGAATGGATGCAGTATCATTTTTTTTATAAAATTATAAATGTAAGGAATGCTTACATGAGAATAACTTGCTTATACAGTGACATATGGGAAAAGTAATAAGAAATCATCCACAACTTAATTGCAGAGACAATATTATTATTAACCTTTTAGTATATTTCCTTTCAACATATTTTATGCATGTGGCACAAAATTTAATAACATTGTTATATAACTTAGTTTCTCCCTAATTATTATTGTAAGAAGAGCATCCTCAGCTTTCATGGCTGCATAACAAACACTTAACTATAATTCCTCAAAGTTTATAACAGAGGTTCAAACCTTGTGAACTGAACAGAGACTTTGGGATCAACCCAGTTTAATGTGTGACTTCTATTTTGTGCCTATGTAATCTTGAACACATTGCTATCATTTCTACACTTCTGAAGCTCTGCAGGTAAGAGGAAAATTGTTGGGAGCACAGCATAAAAGGAAGATAGAGTACCAGAGACATGGCAGAAGGAGTCCTGCCAGCAGAGTGCAGTACAGCTTGGACGTCATGAGCAACTCAGTCCACACAGCATCTCTTCCTCGGCACTCAGCCGTCAAAGCCCTACGTTGTCACAGTTTTCTCAGAGTCACTTCAGCTCTTAGCTTTCATGATGAAGAATAAACCCATCACAGCTGCAATTCGTTAAGAACTTTTAATATTTTTGGTATGATTTTTAAATCATTCACATGCACGTCTTTCTGTTTGTGGGTATGTATGTGTCAGTACAGGTACAACTGAAGACCACAGGCATCAGACCACCTGGAGCTGGAACTGTAAGCAGTTATGTGGGAAGTCTGTGTGGGAAGTAATAACTAGCTTTATAAGACATGATAATGGTGGTGGGTCTGGGAGAGGAAATCAAGAGGCCTATACCAGTAGAACTGATCAACTTTGTAGAAGGGTAGTGCAATATTGGGTGATCAGAGAGACAGGCTAGACTCCAGCATTGTTTCTACCACACTTTAAGCATGTAATTCAGGGTGAATTGAAAAGCTCAGATGAGATTCAGTCTTCTAGCCTGTTAAGTAGAGGTAGCAGTGGGATCTCCTATATTGGTTGTGATGAAAATTAAACTCTAATGGAAGTGACATATTTAGAGTAGTTTCCATGCGGTGGTACTGACTGCATCCAACAGGGTGCATCTGAGGGAAAAGAAGTCTTTCCTTGGAGACTTGGTGGACGGTGGTATAATCACTTCAGGTTGAAAATAGAGAAGGGGCTGGTTTGGGAGGAAGCTATCAGATTTTCACTTTATTTTTATGGGTTTCGTTTCTTTAAGTTGCATTTCAGGTCATGATGCTTTGTCTCTACATACCTGGGACTCAGAAGTGGCTTTTGAGGAGCAAATAAAGATCTGGTGATAGTAATCACTCCTATGTCAGCATCACTGGAATCCATAGAATATGAAATAATTTAAAGAAGACATGTAATACCAGCATTCACAAGGCTGAGAGTTCAAGGCCAGCTGAAGATAACACAGTGAATTATGGGCTAGCTTGGTCTACATAGAGAGAGATGGGGTAGGAGAGGAAGGGGAGGCTGAAGAGGAGTAATTCTAGGAGGAGAGAGTGAAAAGGAAGATCCAGGCAAATCAGGAACTAGTGTGGAAAAGAAGAGCTGATGAAAAGACCAAGGGAGGGTTCAGAGACACTGGTGCCTTTGCTGGTGTTAAGTTAGAGACAGCTGCTAACTTTTAGCTCACTTAGCTCATACTTCTAGGGGAAGGGATGAAAAATCCAGAGTGACTCTTTATTAAGAAGTGGCTGAAGTAATAAAAGGTTACATTTTAGAGAAAGTTCTGCACATCCGCTGAATTACCCTTCATCTGTATGAGTCAGGGGTTTTGTTTTCTGTGTTCCAGCTGCCTCCTTACTTTTCTTGTATAAAAACAGATAAAGTCCCAGCATAATCTTTTTGAGAGTAGCAATGGAAATGAACACAGCTCTTCAGATATAGACAAACCATGGTTTTTTTTTTTTTTTACAAATGTTGTGTTTAATTCCAATCTTCAAGGCTATTTTGGCCTCATTTGCGGTGAAAACATTTTGTTCTGATTCTGT
Source organism: Bramus lutescens (assembly GCA_001685075.1). NCBI lineage: Eukaryota > Metazoa > Chordata > Mammalia > Rodentia > Cricetidae > Bramus > Bramus lutescens. The sequence continues at coordinate 200,724 of LOEQ01005273.1, forward strand.
AAACATTCAGTCTTCTGCAATGATGCATAGCTTCTTTTTTTGGATATGAAAAACATCCTAACTTTATTTTATATGCCATGTGCAACCACAGATAGAAAACCAAAACCAAACCAAATCAAACCAACCAAACAAACAACAAACACAAAAACCTCCTTCATTGTTCCCAAGTACAAAGCCTCCCTCACCCTGGCCTTGTCTCCCCATGTACAACTTCCTTCCATTGTTCAGTGTTGTAAGCATTTGCATGACTCAGGAATTCAGAACAATTACCAGTTTATTTGATGTCCATTTTATATCACATGTGGATTGCTCAGAGGCAAAAACAGTGTGAATATATTAGTGACAAACAAAAGTGTTTAGTTGTATTCTCAGTTGCGGAAATGGCATACTCTGCGTATGGAATGGGACATGTTTTTGTTGTGTACCCTCTCTCCTCAATAGAGTTAGGGTTGGTTGTTTCATTTATATCACTAGACTGAGCCTTCTGGTTTCTACCTCAAAATGTTTGGTTTTCATCTTGATTTGCACACCATGGTGATGTGGGTGTCCCCTCTGTGTGTTGCTTGTATTGGTTAATGAATAAAGAAACTGCCTTGGCCAGATATGGCAGAACTTAGGTAGGCGGAGAAGACAGAACTGAATTCTGGGAGAAAGAATGCAGAGTCAGAGAAAGACGCCATAGATCCGGCAGAGACAGACGCTGGGAATTTTATCCTGTAAGCCACTTCCACATGGCGATATACAGATTAATAGAAATGGGTTAAATCAAGTTGTTAGAGTTAGCCAATAAGAGGCTAGAGCTAATGGGCCAAGCAGTGATTTAATTAATATAATTTCTGTGCAGTTATTTCAGGGCTAAGCTAGCCAGGGCAGCCAGAAACCAACTAGCATCACCATCAAACACAAGATCGTCAAATGCAGTTCTCCTCTACAACACCATGGAAATGCCCCGTGGTCACAGTGAAGTGAAGATGTTGTTGTAACTGGTCACAGTGAAGTGAAGAAGTCATCATTAGAACAGAAGCTAAATCCCAACTCGGAGCGCAAACTATCAATGTTCTTTGGTTTTCACTTTTGGGTATACAACAAAATTTTGAGGGAAAACTGGCTTTTTGGATGATTCTTTTTGCAATATGTAAGAATCTTTTCTTTTGTGCTTGCTTCTGGATTGTTTTTCTGTAGTAATGAGGCTGCTAGTTTGTTCCAGGCTGCTTCACCCCCAAATAATCACACAGCTCTAGCTTCTTATTGGCTAACTCTTACATATTAATTTAACCCATTTCTATTAATCTGTGTATCAGCACATGGTTGTGGCTTACTAGCTAGAGTTCTGGCATCTGTCTCTGGCAGGGTTACAGGGCTACATTGTTTCTCTCTGACTCCGCCTTTCTTTCTTCCAGCATTCAGTCCAGTTCTCTTGTCTATCTCTACTCTGCCCCGCTCTGCTCTGCTATAGGCTCAAAGCAGTTCTTTATTCATTAATGGTAATCACAGCATACAGAGGGAAAGCTCACAACACTTTTCTCTTTCTTGTGTATATTTTCAACATGGAATATAACCATCAAAACACAAGATAGTCAAATGCACCTTTGCTGAACAACTAACACAAATTCTGCTCATCAACTCTGAGAGACTAACGCGACTATTCATACTGCAATCATTAAAGATTTGTCTCCTGTGGGTTTTCTACAATGAATTAAGCCCAATATTTAAATGAAGATATTTCTAAAAGTTGTTGGTTACACCACAGATAAACTGAAATATTTCCACTTGAATTCACAATAATGGTAGATGAGACAAGTAGCAAGAGCATGCATTACTGAGTTTGACAATGACCTTGGCTCAGAAGAGACTCATCACAGCATCAGGAAGCAAGTTGAAGTTCATCTGTAATGCTGTACTCAAAACTGTTGAAAGCAAAAGAGATTAAAAAAAAACCTAAGCACTTATTCTGATTCGGGCTGAGTTTGAAAAGTGGCCTTGTGGAGCACACTTTGTAAACTTCTGCAAATTTATTAACCAAAGCGCATTTCATTTTACTCAGTTCTAAAGTAAAACTCCAGGCTAGTGTCTACCTTCTACTCCTAGCTGATAAGCTTCGTAGGTGAATGGCCATCAATCTTTGATTGTTCTGGTGTCTCCTCTCTCATAGTATGGTCTCCTACAATGGAAAAGCTGGGGAAAAGGGGAGACAAAGTGTAGAACACTAGTGTTGGTTCCCATGGCCCTTCAGTGGGGTTCATGTAGATGTGCTCACTGTCCTTTTCTGTATTTGTCTGGGATCAACGCATCCAGTCAGAGGAGCGGTTCAGATATGGGGCTATTTTTATTTACAATATACTGGGTGAGAACTCAGCTTTGGGGATGGAAGTGTAGGCTGCTTATTAACAAAGAAATCCAGCTTCATTTGTTCATTCCAGTACCTGAAGAACCTTTCCGCAGAGTTGTGAGCTCTTAGCCTCAGATTGGAAACCACTTTAGCCTGGACTTCTCTGTGATGAACAGTGATGGAAACAAGATGTCAGCATTGGAGGCTTCTTCTCCCAGCATCAAGGTGAGAGGCTCCTTGACACTTCCTCTTTCTCAGTCCTTGTGGTTCATGACTCTTCCCTTCGTCTCTATTCCTCTTTTTTGTTTCTTTGTTTTTGGATAGGGTCTTGCTATGTAAACTCTTGGCCTCCAAACTGTATTTTTCTGTTCCAACCTCTGGAACACCGGCATTACAGTCCTGCCTCATTACATCTGGCTATAGTTTTCAGGACATGTTTTGTGAAACTATTTGGCCTTTTGCTCATCAGCTCTCTTCACATGAGCCAACATGCACACATGTGTAAATAAACTCTGGTCTGCAGCAAGAAAACAAAGTTTATGATAAAGAAATGAGTGACAAATCTTGACAGTGTATAAAAGCATTCTCTCATAGCATTTACTAGTTTAAGCTCATTTTAAGTATTAATAGAAGTAGTACATGTAATTGTTAGCTGTGGGACAATGGTCTTGTACCCTGTCACTTGTATTATTTTGATAAAACACTAATTGGTCAATAGCCAGGCAGGAAATATAGGAGGGGCAGCCAGAATAGGAGAATTCTGGGAAGAGGAAAGGCTGAGTCTGCAGTCGCCACCCAGATGCAGAGGATGCAAGATGAGAATGCCTCACTGATAAAAGGTTCCAAGCCACATGGCTAACACAGACAAGAATTATGGGTTAGTATAAGATGTAAGAGTTAACAAGAAACCTGAGCTAACCAGTTTATCATTAATGTAGATCTCTGCATATTTCTTTGGGACTGAATGGCTGTGGGAATGGGAGGGACAGAAACCTCTGTCAACAATTATTAGTTATGTAAATAATTATTTGCAATAGTGCTATTGATTGAGAATAGTTTACCCATGAATGCACAGATCATAACTAGAAATGATCTGTGTTATAATAGCTTTTAAGGTTATAAAGCAGGTCCAGTGCAATGTTTTTTGCCCACTACTTCTGGGGTTAGGTATTTTAAAGAGCTGCTCAAGAAGAACAAAAAATAAGACGACATAAAAAGGAAATATTTGCCAGATACCTTTACTAGGATAACTTGTCTTTAAGAAGACTATTCAGGCCACACTCACTGGTTATTGCTCGATAAGGATGGCTGATGAATTGGGTAGTAATTCCACCCTAGGATACAGTCTCATCAACTGTCTATGGTTTAACGGAATGGAACTGGCCACAGTCAATAAGGCCAGAACACACCCTCAAGGTCCTAACTAAAATGCTGTTATTGATTCTGGAGGTGGATCATCTTTCTGCAGTTCAATATCATTAAACAAACCAGTATTCCAGTCTCCCATCTTTAGGTAACACATCCTTTCTTGGCTATTTTCTTTGGGGTGTGAAGAGAGTCTGTTTATATGATAGTTTAATAGGCTGTGCTGATATGATCCTGAAACAATTACTCATATAGGGCAATATGCTGTCTGCTTGTTGGGGTGTGTGTTCTGGAATCTGGCTTGGTTTCTTCCTTCTAATGTTGTTTCAGCACAACTGAGTGGTATCATGCTCTCTTTCTGCGGACTTGACTGAGTTCCCTCTTTTGGATGTGGTCAGCCTTTATGATCTGTGTTATGAATGGGATCCCATAGGATGGAAACTTGTGCCTGCTGTATGTGAAATTATCCCTAACTTCCTAAAAATAAACTTTTCCAACTATATTTGTGCTTTTTTTTTTGCTTGCGGGTAATGTGGAAAATATTTGGCTACATTTTACTGTCGAAAGTATTCACTTCCTCAGTTCCTGCCCCTCTCCAACCACAGCTTCACTTTCTCATCCTCCTGCAGAAATGCATCTCACCTTTGTTGGTCAGTGTTTGGACTCACTTTGTTTTAGCAATGCAGACATGTTCAAAACAGTTGAGCCACATTTTAAGTAGGGATGCACTTGCTATATTGCAATTTTTTTCTTTTTCAGCATTTATAATCCCCTACTATACAAAAATACTCAATTTTGATTTTCTGTGTATCATCAGTTATTTCTGCTATTTAACCAGAGTGACAGAGCTGAAGTATCCATACCCATCATCAATTGTACCAAAACATCACTGTATTTTTTTTTTCAAAGAAACTTCATTTGATTTGAGTCTTTCAACTTTTTGGTCCAGTCTTGACTGGTTTCTGCCAGAACAGGAATGCTCCTGTTATTGTAAAGGAAACTCCCAGAAGGATTTGTTATTGCTTCTGCACTGGCATGCATTGCAGTGTTCATTAGTTTGTTCCTGCCCTTGGTAGGAGTTGTTGGGGGTATTCAGTCACACTGTGAACCCCAAGTTTGCATTTGCATTAAATAAAATTAACCTTTTGTCAGAAGGTTGAATTAGTGATTAGTTGACAGAAAGTAATCACAGAACCTCAGAGGGCATCAAGAAAAGAGAGACAGAGTCATAGGAATTAGAAGGGTGGGGTTTGGAATGGCATGATTTTTTTCTGGTTTGGCAAAACAGAAGCACTGGTCTTTCAGAGACACCAGCAAGGAGAGAAGGTTAGCTAGTTGTGCTCCAACCTCTTTGAGCTAGCAAGTTTTCACCCCAGCCATTGAATCATGAGTCTTATTTATAGATAGGATGATTTGTCCTCAAATTATATTGACAGTGCTGAAACTGTTTCATTTTTGATTTTGTAAAATTCTTTTTTAAAAAATATCTATTTTGGTAAGCCTGTGTTCTTATTTTATGAATGAAATACTTTGTCTCTTTGAAAATATGCCTATATATGTATATATGTATTAACAAAATCATTATCTTTCCTGCAAGGTTTATTATTCTTTAATGATTTCCCTACATATCAAATTCCACTTCAACAAGTTTTCCTAAATTTCTGATGATCTTGACTGCTTCTTTGGTGCTGGAATATAGCTCAATGGTTGAATGTTTGCCTAGCATGTGGTAAGGGGAGCAGGACTGGACTTCATCTTTAACACTAAAATCAAAAGGAAACAATAAAAATGTTTATAATGATAAAAATCTCTTTTACAACTGTATGACTAGAACCAGTCTTCTGGAAGACTCTCCTACTGGGTGTATGACCCATGAGAAGCGTTGCTATGGTTCCCTCCATCGCTAATGTTTGGAGCGTTTTCTCTATTGCTGTTACTTTTCCTCAGAGGGAAAGTTTCTGTGAGAGCTTGTGAGGCTGCTCTCTGATGTGTCACTTTCCCTAATCTGTTTGTTTTCTGCGTCCTTTCTCCTCTGTTCAGAGCTTTGTACCTTGAGTTCTACATTTCTACTTGAAAAAGACTCAGCTCATCAATATTTCAGGGTATAGAAAAAGGTCATGAACACAGCCCTATGGTCTTAGGATATTTAATGGAAAACTCTAATTTTAGTTTTCAGCTCTTTCTGTAGGCACTGTCATAGGAAACTGTCACCCTTTACTTGATGCTTGGGCTTTTGTGATCTGAGAATCTTCCAGGTCAAGAGTATATCTGGAAAAGGTAAAATTAAGGATGTGTGCTCCAAGTATGTTCTGGGTACAGAGACTTATGTTGTGGGTCATAAAATATTCTTTTTTTGTGTGTGTATAGTGATTAGCCTCAAAAGCTTTGTTGACCAACAAACTACCTTGAAGTAGTTTTTTGCTGTTTCTGGTGAGGGTAGGTAAATTCTCGTAATTGGAGATGTCTGGCTCAGCATTTATGCAGCATGTGAAGTCTTGTGGGACTAAGGAAGTCGGATTGGAATGACTTCTTGTCCTTCTGTATGCCCTTCATCATGATCACTGGTCTGACTTGTTCAGAGAGAAGAGAGAAAGTGATGATAAATGGACACAGTTCCATTAGTAGATACTTAGAGATGAGTTTCGTCAAGTAAGTTCTTGCTGCTTCCTTTGTCTGCTGAAGAAGCTCTGCATCCAGGTTGGAGAGTTAATAGCCTCCTCTACCATAACATTCTGATAGAACTTACAATATCCTGTTTTCAATAGATATTTCTTTTCTCCTTTCTCCCTCTGTTACCTCCTCCCTCCCTCCTCCCCTCACTCCCCTATCACTCCTCCTTCCTTCCCCCTTTTTCCTTTTTTTCCTTCCTACCTCCTTTTTTCTTCCTGCCTTTCCTATTTAGACAGGGTTTTTTAAGTTGGCTGTGTACTTGCTATGTAGCAGAGAATGACTTTGAGAAGTGGATCTTCTTTTACCTTTCATCGCTGAGATTACAGTAAAACTACCACCCCATCTTAGAAAGTATGTATGTATGTATGTATGTATGTATGTATGTATGTATGTAT
>LOEQ01005273.1:207499-219965 GCA_001685075.1 Bramus lutescens
TCTATCTATCTATCTATCTATCTATCTATCTATCTATCTATCTATCTCTATTTGGTACATGGTTTCTCTGTGTAGCCCTGGCTATCCTGGAATACTCTCTGTACCCCAGGCTGGTTTTGAACACACAGACATCTACCTGCCTCTGCCTACAGAGTACTGAGATTAAAGGCATGTACACCATTGCCTGGTAGGAAAGTCTTTATTTTTAAATGGACTTCTTTCAGAAATCCTGGTGAATAAACTCAAAAATTCTTTTTTTCTTCTCATTTAAATATTTGCTAATTTCAAACGAAAGTAGCCAATGCTGCTCTTAGCTGTTTCAATCAAACTAGTTTTTGTGAAGTAAAACATCTTGAGCAAGTTTAATATGGAAAATATATGACAAATTATCAATAATCCTGTCAAGGGCCATGAGAGTTACAAGTGACAACTAGTGTTCAAATGTCAACCCACCAGAGGAATAATTATCTGCTGATTAATCCTGCCCAGACAAGATCTGCAGAACCATTGATTCTGGAAACTGTTGCTCACATTTGCTAAAGCAGCTTGGTGTCTCCCCAATACCTGTATTGTATTGTATAATCTCATGTGATGTGTATGTGTAATCTCTTGATTACATCTCAATCTTATGAACACATATATCTGTGGGTGGTCAGGAAGATGACATTCCATTTAACTGTATTGTTTTGATATATAGAATATATACTGCGACATGCTTCATAACTGGGTCTATTTGTCCCACAAGACTGTGAACACTTAAAAGCCTGCCTTGTTCTTTTGCTGAGATTAACAACACACAATTAGCTTACTTTCATCTCAGAGCAAGTTCAAAGTAGACTAAAGGCCTTTTGTAAATAGATCATAAGTTTAAAACCTTACAGCTGTTCACAAGTCAGGTGATGTAGATGTCCAACCAAGGTTACTAAAGAAAGCATTCCAATTCTTTGTTATCCAGTCTGTAAATGAAAGATGTAAGTCTCAGTGGACACTGTTACCCCACCCTCTGGTCATAGGTTCACTTCTGTAACCTTGGACCCTTGCGCTGCTATGACTCAGCTCCCTATCACTTGCTCTAGGAATGTGCTTTAGACCAATGAGAGACAACTTTTGTACTTTATCTCTTCATGGTTCCTGGGAAGAAAATAGTTTTGATGTGAGAGAGAGGAAGAAGCAAGGAAAGGAAGCTAGGAGTAGTTAGAAGCAGGACAAGAGAATTAGAATAGAAACAGAAGAATAAAGAGACTGATTCAGAAAAGCACAAGTGAGTTTTGTCATTCACCCTCAGATTAGCCAGGGAAAATGGTCACTTTTGCTTCTTATAGCTTCCACTCTGGAACCTGATAGGCCATTGAGGCTGGCCCTCAAAAGCCCTGGTTATAATTCTAAAATACATTTTGGGTAGAAAACCTTGTCATTATTGTGCTTGCCCTGGAGATCTTGCAACACTTTGCCAAGTTCTTCATTTCTTAAAGTCTTTTATATTCAGTTTTTTTTCCTGGTAGTCTTGGATAGTTTGCTGAAGTCTATCTACTGCTAAAGTCTTTGATATTCAGTTTTCCTGTAGCTTCTGTTCTGATTCAGAAACTACTTCTCTGTTTTTATTTAAATTATTTCTTGCATGTGTAACCATGCGGGACTATATATGTGCATATTTTCATGTGTGTAGGTGTATGTGTGGGTATAAGTGTGCATATCTATGTGTGAAAATTTGTGTGAGATCAGAAGCTGACTTGGGTATCTTCCTTAATTGCTCTTCATCTTATACATTGAGGCAGGCTCTCTTTCTTACAGCCTGAGATTACATATTTGACTAGTCTTGTTGGCACACTTTCCCTGAAGATTCCCTATCTGCCTCCCTCTTTACTGCTGGGATTACAGGCTAACTGCTAGACCTGTCTAGCATTTGCTTTGGTGCTAGATAGCTGAAGTCTGGTTCAAACAGCCCCTGCCTCTTGTGTGTGTGTGTGTGTGTGTGTGTGTGTGTGTGTGTACATGTGTGTGTTTCTTAGTGTGTGTGTGTGTGTATGCATGTGAAGCCAGAGGGAAATAGAAGATTCTTCCTCAGTTGTTTTCCATGTTACATTTGAGACAGGGCTTCTGACTGAACCTAGAGCTCATGGGTTTGACTAGACTAACTGGCCAGTAAGCTCCAGAGATTCACCTGTCTCTCTGCCTCTCAACTCTGGAGTAACAGCACTTGATTCTATGGCCAGGACCACCTTTCTTATGGGAACTGGGGATCAAATTCATGCCCTAACGCTTTTATGGCAATTTCCTTATTACCTGCATTAATACCTCAGTCCATGGAAGCCACATATTTTTAGGACAGCTTTCAAAAATATCCACCAAGTGAAAAGACTCACACTGAAGGAAGAAAACAGTGGATTATATCAGCATTGCTGAGGCAGAGGTGTTGATTTTACATGGAAATTGCATAATTAATCACTTTGACAAGGTTGAATTCTTGAAAATCCCTGGAAATTCATATCAGAGAAGGAAATATGCAATAGCAACTTTTCAATTAAATAAAACAAGAGGAGCTGGATGACAGTAATCCCTTAATTTGTGGGAATGATTGTAATGGCATTGTTGTCTTGGGCTGAACTTGTGTAATAGGGAAGACACAGTGTACACTGCCTTCTGGCTGCATGACTTCTCTACAGAATCCATGTTCCCATCTCGAGGAAGTTCATTTCAGCTAGCTTTTGTTACAGACTTGACCTGCATTTCTCTGCTCTGCTTTCTCAATTGGTTTTGACAGCCTGGCTCTCTGGGACAACTCTGGGCAGGCATCAAGTCAAAGCAGACATCTCTTTCTATACTAACCAAATCTGAATGGAGAAAAAAACCAAACCCTTCAATATCCTGATGGATTAGTGTTTCTTGGAGATAGTTTCTCTCGATAATTGGTTATTTGCTGCAGCTTGACCATATGTGCTGGGGACAGCATGTCTGTTGCCACAACAAGCTAATTGAGCAATTCGATTGACACTGCTTCTGATTTTTTTAGTGTGGTGAACTTTAGGCCTGACTGCCAAGCTCAAGTGCCCACTCAGCACAATGCATCTGGGAGATTCGGGACTGTTCCTATTCCCTTCACCTGTGACCCACTTTATGGATTTTAGACATGTGTCAATTTGATCCCAGAAGGGACAGCTCACTTCATACCCGATCCCACAGGCTAAGAAAGCAGACCATCCATTATTCTATTCCTCTTATTCTTAGGTTAATGACTACATTAAATATTAAGTGGGTTTCCGTCTCTAGAGTGCCCATGTAAGTGATTTTACATTAGCTCATCCAGTTTTGGCACTGACTTTTCTTTGATTTCTGATAAAGCATGTTGCTTCTGTGTAACATAACTCAGAGGAAATCATGATTGATTTGACAACCATTAATGTGATGCTTAATATTAGCCTTCATCTTTAGATATGGAGAAGCAGGGTAAAGGATGAGGACAGGAGAGAATAGAGAGAAATGTGCCTTTGCTTTTTTATGGTGACGGCACTGAATGATCTCATTAGCATACTACAAATTTAAAGCCTACCCCTCTTTCTCCTTTGAGCCTTTGCAAGATTGTTCCGGCATTGGCCTAACTCTTTCATATTGCAGCTTCACAGAGATTCATGGAGAGGGAAACATTTGGGTGCAAAAATATATCGAGAATGAAATCTATGAGGTTTGCTGTGATATTTCAAAATGTTTGGGTTTTACTTTCAGCTGGCTTTATAATAGAATACTTAAGAAGAAAAAGTGGTACAGTGGAAGTGTCAAGGAGAACAGAATTAAGATGTAATTCCTACACGCTGAGATTATTAGCAAAGTAGCCAGATGAAGTTACAATGAAAGTAAGAGCAGGGACTAGGGGGGCAAGGCTTGAAGAAACCTGCAGCCAGGATGCTGAGGAGTCTGTCATTAGTAATTTACAGAACTGTAGTCCGGAAACAGAATGCTTCTCCAAGGCTTTTTTTTTTTTCTTGTTCACGCGTGATGGAGTTTATTGTAGAGAAAGGTAACAGAGATTGGGGTTGTGGAAGAACAGTCAGACACAGAACTAACGTGGGCCTTAGCAGCCCAACCATGGATCTGTCTGGTTCTTCCTCATCAAGAAGTTAATCTTTCGAGCCATTTCCATGTTGTAGATCCTCNTTTTTGTCAGATTCTTGTGAAAACTAAGATTGGAAACTAGCCAAGAATAGGTGTATTGTCTGAAAACTGCAACTGCAGGCAGCAGCCTCACAACTTGAGGACTTGCACTAGGTCTCCAACTTTACTCACAGGCAGTGAACAACAGCTACAGACGCTGAGGCCGGACCCCACCCACACAGTAAGCGGCTACTTGGGGTTTGGCCGGGTAGGAACAACCAACCAGTGCCGATCAGCGTTCCTGAATGAAGTTACTCTAACAACAGCCTGTGTTTTGTGATGTGCTGGGACTAGGAGCTGTAGATGGGAGACTGCGTGAGCTGTGCGGTGTGATGCTGCTCCCCCACCATGTCACCCAAAAGGCAGGCTTTCTTCTGTTCTGTCATGCTACCCTGGCAGGGAAAGTGTTTAAGTTTGTATTTTTCAAATGATTGCACCTAGCTTTTAGCTGGGCACGGTGTCCCACGCCTGTACTAAGGGCTAGGATCTACTACACAGGAGACCGAGGTCGCCATATTACTTGAGCCCAGGAATCTAGGCCAGCCTGAACAATACAGCAAGAACCTCCCTCTTTAAGTCAGTCAACAAAATTTCCTTTAAATTTTATTTACATGCCTAGGTATTTTGACTGCATGAGGGTATAGGGTCCCCTGGAACTGGACTTACAGACGGGTGTGGGCTGCCATATGGGTGCAGGGAATTGAACCTGGGTCCTCTGAATTAGAGCTCATGCTCTAATTGCAGAACCAACTCTCTGGCCCCTAATAAACTTTTATATTGCGGAGGGGGGAGGAACTCCAAAAACACCTCATGCTACTGGAACATTCTAATTCCCATCTTTCTAGGAAATCACTGCATTTTCTGATGAGTTTACCACCAAGAAGATAACTTGTAATTTTAGTTCATGTTGGGGTTGGTAAGATAGCCAATTCTGGCAACCTGCATTTGATCCTCAGGACCCATGAGGTGGAAGGAGAGAACCAAGTCCTAAACATTGTCCTTTGACTTCCGACTGTGTGCTGTGCCATGAGTGCACACACAGAGTAAATAAATGTCATTTTTAAGAGTTAATTTTTGGGCAGGCAGGTGGTGGTGGTATATGCCTTCAATCTCAGCACTTAAAGACAGAGGCAGGCAGATTTCTAAGTTCCAGGTCAGTATGTTCTACAAAGTATGTTCCAGGGACAGCCAAGGCTGTACAGTGAGGCCCTATCTCAATTTTTTTAAGTTTTTGCTTGCAAACATGGAGTTGGATGCAGGAAGATTAGATACGTAAGACCAATCTCAATTACATATTGAGATTGAGGTCAGTCTGGGCTACAAGGGATATTGAAACCCAAAACCCCACTAACGTAGTTAAATTCTCATTAATTTGAATGGCTCAAAGACCTATATTTTAAAAACTACACTAAAATTAAGAGCAGAAATTTATAAAACTCTTAGAAGACAGCAGGGTTAGTCTTCGTTACACTGGACTTAGCAATGAAGCAAACTGTACTTCATGGATATGGAAAACTTCTGTGCATTTGCCTGGGCATGGTAGCTAATGCCAGTAATTCCCGTCCTTGGAAGGCTGGGACAGGAGGATAACAAGTTCCAAGCCAGTGGAGGCCATGTCACAACAAACAAGCAAGCATCAAAAGAAATGATCAACAGAAAAGGCAGCCCACAGAGTGGGTGGCAACATCTGCATGCCAGGCATCTGATGAGAGACCTTGCAAGAGAATGAAAGAAACTCCAACTCGGAGGCCGAAAAAGTACTTTTAGAGATGGCTAAGGACTTGAATACTTAAAGGAATAAATTCATGAAAGGGCTCAGCAGCGTCAGCCACTAGAGAAAGGGCAAACCTGTAGCATCAGCTGCAGAGGATAAGCAGGTAGGACCGCAAGATGTGGGAAAGTGCTGACAGTGGGACCCTCCAGCTAGAGGCCCAGTGCACAGGACAAAGGTTCAGCTCTAGCGGGAATCAGAATTGTCCACGGGCCCAGTAAGTTTGCTGGACTTGACCCTACTCTTTCCTTACTGTGTTACTGCATTATCATCCACTAGCCCCTTCAGGAAAGCTCAAGGACAGAAACAGGAGTTAGCCTTCTTAGGTTTGTTCTTGGGATTCTTTCGCACTAGTTTAGTAGTTCTGTATTTTAGAATTTAGTGAGAATATATACATACTTCTCTACTCAACAGGTGAAGGGTAGCTTACTAAGTAGTCTCTTCTGCATTCCCAGTGAGACTTGCTTTGGGCTCATAAAAATTGGGTAGGAAATGCAGTATATTTTTTTATAGCTGGAACTTTCCCTTGCCTCTCCTAGACGCTAAAAAAGGGGCTTTAAAATTCTAAAAGCATACAATGTAGCTGGGTGTGGTGGCGCACATCGTCAATCCCAGCACTGAGGAGGCAGAGGCAGATGGATCTGTGAGTCTGAGGTCAGCCTGGTCTACACAGTAAGATTCTGTGTCAAAAAACAACCAAACCAAAACCACAATTTAACCAAGTATACCACCCGGTAATATTAAGTACATTCACTTAATCTGAAGAGTATTTGGCTTATGTGTCTATCTATGTGCTGTGAGGGTCACTCCTGCAGACTTTGCTGACTCCCCATGGGAGCCCTATGGTGGGTGGGAGGAGAGATGGGAGGGGTAACTGTGGTTGGAATGTAAAGTGAAATTTAAAAAAGAAAGAGAGAAAAAAAACTCCCTTGGAACTGGAGTTACTGCTGTGAGCCATCAGGTGGGTTTCAGGCACTGAAGCCAGGGCCTCTGAAAGAGCAGCCAGTACCCTTAAAGAGCCAAGCCAGCTCTCCAGGCCCACAGTCACTAAAATTTTATTTATATTCCCTGTGTATAAAGCCTTTTACACACAGAGAAACCCTGCCTTGAAAGACCAAAAAAAAAAGTTTCCAAGTATGTGTACTACATCCACAAGGCCACAAGGTGACGAGAGAGCCCCCGGAACTGGAGGTGCAGTGAGAAGCACCCAGTAGGTGTTGGAACCAAAACAAGGTCCTCTTTGAAAAGAGCTGTAAACTCTGAACTGCTGAGTCATCTTTCCAACCCTAATATACATTTTTTTAAACAAATCTTTATAAACAGAAACTGTACCCATTACCTGTAACTCCTGATCGGCCCCTCTCCTAGACTAGCAACCAACATTAGTGCACCTATTCCATTCTTTGATTTTTCCTTTCAATAGAAGAAAGGGTCCATTGTGGACTAGTGAGATAGCTTCTATATGTTCGGCCTTCTTCACGCGTGATTGAGTTTATTGTAGAGAAAGGTAACAGATTGGGGTTGTGGAAGAACAGTCAGACACAGAACTAACGTGGGCCTTAGCAGCCCAACCATGGATCTGTCTGGTTCTTCCTCATCAAGAAGTTAATCTTTCGAGCCATTTCCATGTTGTAGATCCTCGGCATGTTTCATAGCTCTCCAGCTGGCGGAGGCAACAGGGCTTCTCATAGAAACGCTGCTGCTTTATGACTTCAGTAAGCCCATTGGCTGTGAGGTTTCTGTTCAGGGTCCTGTATACACCTTCCACGTTCCCCTCCCTGAAGCATCACAGTCCTGGCAATGAACTTCAGGCCTTGCTTTCAAATCTTCATTCTTCAAGACCTATAGGCTGCGGCTGCAGCACTCGGATTCCAGGAAGCTCTTCTCCAAGGCTTTTCTTCCAAAGTTTATCCCTCCACCTTGCCCATGCTGGCGATCAAACCTAGGCCCTTCTATATGCCAGGTCAGTAGTCTAGCACCAAGCTCATCCCCAAAGCCTAAACGTATCTTAAGAGAAAATCAACCTACCACTTCAGTAGGAGAGGGTCCACCTTCTGGCTTATGCCAAGTACGTCCTCCTTGTCTTGCTCTGTGTTATACAGAATACAACGGAAAGTCTCGTAATAGATCTAACTGCCAGAAGGCTGAAGGCTAATACAACTATGTCCCAACTCAGTCAGAGATAAAATGATGAATCTTACATTCTTACGAATTTCCTGAGATCGTTTGGCTTTATGTAGAAAGCGTGGCTCATTTTCTCCATCTGTGACTTTTCTCCTCCCTGTCCTCAGCCACCGAGACACAAATACAAGTGTCACATTGATGAGGACACCTGTATTGAGGCAATACTCAAAGTCAGTGATAGTGACAGTGACTTAAGATGGGAAAACAGGTATGGTAGGAAGGAGCTTGCTGGGTGTTTTACCATACACATAATTTAATTGAATCTCACAAAAAGTTTAACCATTTGGGCACTCTTATTATCCTGATTATAGAAACAAATCAAGTTACAAAGAAGCTAAATAAATTGCCCAAGATCATTAACCAGAGCAGAAGAGCAAACTTTGAAATAAAATGTACAGTACTGTAAAATTCAGCATCTTGGTCACTGTGCTCCACTGTTACTCTGGGAAAGACAGTAATGACCTTAATCCTGGTGATGATGATGTTTTCATTTCCTATTTACTAAGAATCTAGAGAGTGTCTATGCTCTTAACACCCTTGCTTTAATTACGGTTAACTCTTTGAGGCCACTCAAGAACCTGTATTACAGATGAACAGATTTAGATACACAAAGGAAAGGTGGCCCATGATTGCGGAGCCAGTAGGTGGAAGAACTAGATTTGAATGTAAGTGTGATGTGGTAGAATGTGTACATGACTTGCCGGTCCATTGTTTCATCTCAGCTGGCCCCATTCAATGTCAGGCACGCTCCTAGGCTTGAGAGCTGTAAAGACAGCAAGGGAGAATCTTATCATTTAATATAGAACTTAAAAATATGGGAACAAATGATGATGATTTCATGTGAAAGCATTGCAGAAGTCCACCTCAGGAGAAATAGAAATGGAGGAAGGGTGAAATGCTTTCTTTCTGGGGTGGAAACTGCTCCGTAGATGAGAGTTCTGGAAGAGAACTAACTCATAAGTGGTATTTGCATCACAGAGGTTGTACGGATTGCTGGGCTTTGCGGACCACCAGCCTAATTCTAGATTCAGTGAGAG
The DNA here is from genome assembly GCA_001685075.1 of Bramus lutescens. Lineage (NCBI taxonomy): Eukaryota > Metazoa > Chordata > Mammalia > Rodentia > Cricetidae > Bramus > Bramus lutescens. The sequence continues at coordinate 216,638 of LOEQ01005273.1, forward strand.
ACCCTGTCTTTAAGGAATAAGATGGAAAATGATACAGCAGGTTGCTCAACTTCTCCCTCTGGCTTCTATATGTGTGCACATATACCATACACACATATACCATACATATATTCAAAGAAACTAAACAAAAATAAAAATAATAGACAGTACCTAGGTTATGAAAGGTCTCATATGATTAAGTAAGGAAGCTCTAACATTCCTGCAAGAGGCTAGGGAGGTACTCAGAGGTTAAGAGTTCTTGCTGCTCTTCTAGAGGACCCGAGTTTAGTTCTCAGCACCCTTGTTGGGCAGGTCACAACTGCCTGCAACTGCAGCTCCAGCAGCTCAGATACCCTCTTTTAGCTTTAGCAGCTACATGCACATAAATAATAAAAATGTAAATAAATAAAAATAAATAAACTCCCAGAAGATCCACTGGTTTGCATCTGTGGTCTCAGCATGTAGGATACTGGAATAGAAGAGTCACTACTCAGGAGTTCAAGTCTAGCCTTTGCTACAGTGATTGATACTCTCTATGAAAATGAAGAAATAACAACCACTAAAACATTCTTAATGCTATCTGCTGCTTGAGTTCTATGCTTCTGTCTTCTGCCACTTATGAAGTGGCATTTTCTGGTGTCTTTGGATACATTGCATATCATCAGTGACAACAAAATGGTCTTTCTCCTGCGGTACTTCCTCCTAGCTGTTTTGTGCGTTACAAATGCAAAAATCCAGAGCTCAGTCCAACAGGCACTTAGGAGGCTCTGCTGACCTGGATTTCCAGCAGGTCCTGACCTGAGGCAGTAAAAGCCTTTATGAGGAGATTGCTGCATGTGAGCGCTGGAAAGGCATTCCGTGTCACTCGGCCTCACTACAGTCCAGCTATTTCCCAAATGGCTTTCTTTCATTGTTAGTTTCTCACTGAATATTCAGACCCTACAGACAAAGCAGAAACCTGCAATTTGTGATTGAAATGTGTGGTTAGAGATTTAGCCTGAAGGTGTCACAGCTCTTATTGTTAGAATATGCATAGCATAAAAGGTTATTAAATTTCCTGGTTGTGAAGCTGTGTTTTGCTTATTGCTGGTAGAGGAGCTGCCTGAGCAATGTGGCCCCTCTTTTGTCGACTGGACATTCGTGAGACTTCTGCAGTTTTCAACATGCTGTGGGGACTTGGAAAGATAGGATAGTGTGTGTGTGTGTGTGTGTGTGTGTGTGNAGAGAGAGAGAGAGAGAGAGAGACCTTTGTGTTAGTGTTCCAGTTTGATGTTATTGGCTCACTTTAGTTAGTAGTGTTCAATAACGAATGCAATCATTTTTATTTTGCAGGCTATAATCCTTTGTAATTCCTTGGTGACCTAGAACAATGCAACAAATTAGAAGGAAGCATCTTTACAACTAGATTGAAGTGCACTAACGGAAGCCAGCAAAACAACTATCTGGCTGCCAGCTCTCCTGTGTTTCTGTAGTATTATTATTGATAAGTACCTATTCTATAGATTTTAGTTTTATAATCCATAAGCAACGCTGTGTTCTGTAGATGAAGTGAAATGTAAGGGAATTTATGGACGTGGGTGTGAGTTGAGTGACAAGCCACATATTCCTTTAGTGTATTAGCAAGATCTGTAGAATCTTAGCAGTACTGCCATCACATTTTAGGATAACAGTCAGATAGTGGTTAGTGCCTTGGTTAGCAAGGGGATATTTTCTAAAGAACCAATTTTACAAAATGAATCCTTTACTATTCTGCTTGAAACTATGGCTCCCCTTAGTGTTGCCAGGAGAGACAGAAACTGTTGCCGAGCCCCTGTCATCTCACATAGAGCTCACTAAAACAATATGCAGCGAACTCAAAGATACTGTTGAGGTGGAAGCGCTGCAGGTGTCCACACATACCCCCAAACTCTGGGATGCTTGGAATCTCCAGCTTGGAGCCCATTCCAGATCCTGCCCTTTGCACCCCTGCAGCAGCTCTGCTGTAGCTGCCCTCTCCAAACCCCACCCTCAGTGCGCCAAGCAGTGGCCCCTCCCCTGAAGTTGCCCTCTTCAAACTCCACCCTGAAAAAGCCCGCCAAAAATCAGTCCCTCCTTGGAGCTGTTCCAAACCATGACTCTAGGCTACTTAAGACCTGGTAGCCATATTTGCCATGTGACATCTCTCTTGTCCTCCTGAGTGCCACCCAGGAGTACTTTGCTCAGTTTAAACCTGGCTTTATTATTTCGGTTTGATTAGCTCATCACATCTTTGGCAGTGGATTCCCATCAACTGGGAATTCAAAACTTACCAGATACAATTATTCTCATTTTATAATGGGTGAAGGATGTAAAGAGAGACAAGGCAGTACATACCATGTGGGATTATTTAATGGTTGTTTAGAGAAACAGTGCTGTGGAGTACCTTTTGAGCATCTTCTTCAGTTTGCTTCTCTCTGTTGCTGTAATAAGCACCATGAACCAAAAATAACTTGGGGATTAAATGGTTTATTTTATCTTACAGGTCCATCATGGAAGGAAGTCAGTGTAGGACATCAGAGAAAGAAATGGAGACAGGGGCTGATGCAGAGGCCATAGAGGAGTGCTGCCTCCTGACTTATTCTCCATACCCAGGCTCACCTGCCCAGGGGTCGTGACACTCACAGTGACTGGGCCCTCCAACAAAAATCATTAATCAAGAAAAAGCCTCATACAGAGGCCAATAGGGTGTGGCATTTTCTTGATTCAAGTTCCCTATTCCTCAATGGCCCCAGCTTGTATCAAACTGACCAAAAAGCTAGCCAGGACACTTCTGTGTCTGGCACGGGGGTAACAGTGCCCAACTACAGAGGGTATCAAGAGTCAGTTAGTTCATTCTTGGAAGCATTTACTATTCCATGTGAACCAGATTAGTCAATGAGTATCCACACCTGTTCTTATTGTCCTTATGACAATGTCTACAACTAGTGGGCTGCTATAAGCAGTATTTAATTTCTTTCTGGATTCGAGAGAGAACTGCTAAAATGTTTAAGCCATCTTTGAATCATTAATTTGTATCTGAAGTTTTACTCATCTTGTTCACCTTACTGTAGGCTTACTATATGAGCATTGCATCTTAAATAGTTTCCATTGTTTGTCTTCTGTAGAACAGTGTGACATTGTAAGTCTATGACATCATAAGTCTAGTGTGATGATCCCTGTAGTCATGAATGAGAATTAGCAATAATTCTGGGAGAAATTTTTAGGATAACTTTCTGCCAACTTCTTTGAGTCTGTTGATTTTTTGTTTCAAAACTGATCTACAAGTCCCACATGGGAGCACTGGACTGAGCTCTCAAGGTCCAAATGAGGAGCAGAAGGAGGGAGAACATGA